>JAJPUD010012242.1:0-50352 GCA_023553655.1 Myrmecobius fasciatus
GCGAGGGAGGCGGTGCCAAGGCGGGGCGGGGAAGGGGCAAGGGGGGGGAGACATGCCGGGATGCTCCTGCTGTCCACGATCCCGGGGAGCTCGGGCAGCCATGCCCCCTCCCAGAGCCTGGAGTGTGACTCTCCCGAGAGGTCAGGATGGAAATGCCCTTGCCCCCCGCAGGGGGGCCTCCTAAACCTCAGCAGGACTCCATAATCAAGGGACCACACCAGAGATCAGCAGCAGACGCTCTTCTAGGCCCGAGGCTGCCAAGGCAGGGTTTGCCCCCTGGCCTTTCCTAGACCTCCCAGGGAGTGTCCTCCACCCTCCATACAGTGCAAGTTCCCTGGCCTTTCCTGGCCTTCCCAGGGAGTGCGCTCCACCCTCCATGCCTCTGAACACATCCTCGTCTCCACCATCTGTGTAACATCGCTTCTCCAGGGTGTGGCAGGGCAAGGACCATTTTTGTCTTACCTTGAGCAGCATCTGCTGCCTGGATCAAATGGATGGAGATCTGATGCTTCCTCCAAGAAGCCTTCCTTGATCCTCTGGGCCATTTCCATCTTTCCCCCGACTTGACAGAGCTCCAGGCTTTTCATCAGAGGGGGACAGGAGTGGGATCTGTGATTTCATGGGGATGGGGGACTCCTCAAGTGAGGAAAGCCCTCTACCAGTGTGGGCCAGCACCCTCTCTGCCACCTTCAGTAGAGTCCTGAGATGTTAAACACTCGGATGCGTCAAACAGGGCTATCTTTAGTTCTTGCTCTCTTGCCGTGATTGCTTTACGAATATCTTCTTTTATTCTAAAAACCACCCCAGGGAGCAGATGCAGTTATGATTCCCATTTTACAGATGAGGAAACTGAGGCAGGCAGGAAGTGACTTGCCCAGGGTCCCCCAGCCAGGCTATGTCGGGCTGGATTTGATGTTAGGCCTTCTTGACTCCGAGCCTAGCTCTCTATCCGCTGCCTCATCCAGCTGCATCTCATAATATTGTGTATTGTGACTATGTTTGTATTGTCCTCCCCCTTAAATCTTGTCCTATGGAGGCAGATACCTCCTCTTCCATCATCTTTTTATGTCTCCCTCAGTAAGTCAGATACTCCAGATTCAGTTGACCCAGAGGTGGTGATTTAATGAACAAAAAAGAAGGAGAGAGGGTCAGGGGAACAAAGAGAGAACAGCCCCTTCTCACATCACCCCCCGACCTAAGTTTGGATCCTGCTCCAGGCCAGCCTCAACCTTCCCCTGTGGCCTCCACTTCTCACCTTGCAATATGGGATCCTGTTATCTAGCTCAACCCCTCAAGTAAATTTACTCTTTCCTGATCCTGCCTAGAATCATGAAAAAATCAAATGAGAAGAAAAAAAAAGGAAACTTTTTGCTGCTTCCCATTCAGCTGGGCCTTAAAAATGAGATCTTCAGGCACAAACAAAGGGTATCGCCCCAGAAGAGAAACTGTAAAGAATTAAGGAGTTCCAGCAGCACTTGACTCTAGGTAGGCCTTAGCAAAGTATAGGGCAGTTAACCTTACATAGCCGTCCTTGCTGCTTACCTGCCCATCCAGCTGAACCCCCAAAGCACACATGCATGTTTAGGATAGAAGTATTTTCCCGGTCATAGAAATGAAGAAAACTTCTTTTGTTTTGTTTTATCACATAAAGCAGAGCTGAGGTGAGGGAGGGGGAAGAGAGAGACGGAAAAAGAGGGGGAGAGAGAGACAAAAAGAAGGGGAGAGAGAAAGAGAAGGAAGTGAAGAGAGGAGGAGAAAGGAGAAAAACATTCAAAATTCAAAAGAAAAAAAGAAAACCTTTTTTTCCATTTACTTTAAGTAGATATGTCCTCACTTAACAAATCTAGATTCGACTACTTTGGCCTGGTGCCATGATTTCTCCCACCCTCACCCATGGACACTGGTTTGAAACTTGATCTGTTACTTGAAAGGGGGGAGGCTGAGAAGTTAAGGGTCTTCCCCAGGAAGTCCTGGTCTGGCTGGCCCTCTAGCTGCTGCCCTGGGCTGCCTTGCAATGACTATATTACTGCACTATTGTTAGGACGTGAAATTCAGGAGAGCAAAATACACCGTATAAACAATCCTCCTAAAGGCTAAAGATTTTTGAACATCATGCCCGTTTCCTTGGATGGCATTATGGGTAGACCCAGAGCTCAGGACAGAGTCATCTTTAATCTCCCCATTTTCCATAGCTCCACAATGAAGTTCTCAAACCCACCCATCCCTTTCCATTCACGTGTCCATCAGTCTTCCCAAAGGCAGTGTATGTCACCATGTTCCTGAGTCAGTTGTTTGTAATGCACCTACTATGTGCCAAGGCTGTGGTGGATAGATTCCTGGCCTGGAGCTAGGAGACCTGGGTTCAATTCCCACTTCAGACAGCTAATAACTGTGGTATGGCAAACAGTCTATATAACCTCAAGATCTTAGTTTTCTCACCTGTTAAATGGGGAATGCTAAGAGTTCCCTTCTCTCTATCATTTCCATTTGACAATCCAGGGAATGATGGTAGACAGAAAGACTTGCTCAGGATCACACAGCTAGTGAGTGTCAGAGTCTGAATGTGAACTTAGGTTCTCCTGATTCAGGGCCATTAGTACTTTAATAAATGCTGTTTGACTCGACTTCTTGGCCTAGGTGCTGCTGCCACCTGCTGGGACTGTCACCTGTCAGCTGCACAGGTGCCATGCCTAGGCTAATCATGTTTTGTTTAAAGCTCTCCTGTTAGGACCACAGCCTCGATCCTCCAATTTCTGTTGGACTTTTTTTTTTTTTTAACCAAACTTCATTGGGAAGAGCAGGGGACCTGCCACCAGGAAGCTTCCCAGTTATTAAGGTTGGTACAAGTAAATCTTTTCCAATTCTGTCCTGGCAAGTTGGGACCAGAGTCATGCAAAGTGCCTTAAATAAGTTTCAAAGACATGGCGATTATACAAGTTAGAGCTGGCCATCCTTGCCAGGCCTACCATAGGTCACTTTCCTATCATTCTCCTCTGAGTGAAGGCCTGGTGTTCTGAAGTCAGGGAACTGGGGTGAGGAAGTATCTCCTTGGAAGGGGAGTACTTGGGGAGTGTACAATGCTGCTTTCAAGTATATAATTGAAAGGCATTTAGTCCTGGGGAAGGTTAGTCCTACCTGGCCTTAGAGGCCCCCCCAAACTAGGAAAAGTCAGTTGGAATTCACACACAGAAAAAAATGGTGGAAACACTTCATAACAATTAGAAAATTAGAATTCTCTGAAAGTGGAATGAGCTGGGAGGGGGGAAGGGGGAGAAGAATCCTTGATTCATAGACTAGTGTATTAGAAAAGATTCTTGACAAAATATGGATTGATTGGCCCCTGAGATATCTTCAAGTTGTGTGATTCTGTGACAGATTAACAATATTGAGCCCAGAACTAAATATCTATGGTAGAGCCTTGGGCACACCCCTGCAGACTTCTTCTAAACTCACACTGATGATCATTCTCTGAGTCCTTCCCCTGTTCTAATCTAGCTATACTATCATCTAATCAGTGTCTTCTTGTTTCATCCCCAAGCAATCATATGAGCGACTTTGCCAAATGCTTGACTGAAATCCAAGCAATAGACTATTAATAATATCTGGCAATATGTTGCTCTCTAAGGTTTACAAAGTACTTTACAAATATTGTCTCAAATATTTGATCCAAGCTGTTCTCAGAAACTCTCTGCATAATTGACTATTATCAATAACCAAGCTAACAAATCGTATGATTATATCAGTAGATGCAAAAGAAGCATCTGACAAAATACAACATCCATTCCTATTAAAAATACTAGAAAGCACAGGAATAAATGGAGTCTTCCTTAAAATGATAAGTATCTATCAAAACCATCAGCAAGCTTTGTAATGGGGATGGATCCGAAGACTTCTCATAAGAATGTGGTCTCCTATGTCCTAATTATAACTTGGGACTTTGCAATAACAAGTTGTACTATAGTCCAAAGCCACATGTGTTTGATTATTTTAAACATACATTTCCCCCTGTTTCCCCTTCCTCCTTTTCATTATCATTAAGTTCCTAATGTGGTAAAGAGTATGTTAATAGCCAGTATTCTTTGTCTCTGAGTAGATTAAAATGAAAAGTCCAGAGTCCCAGCCAATGGGAAGAAGGGCCAAGAAATTACTTTTATAGAGCTAGAAAAAAATAACAAAATTCATCTGGAAGAACGAAAGGTCAAGAATTTAAAGAGAATTAATTTAAAAAATGCAAATGAAGATGGCCTAGCTGTTCCAGACCGAAAATTACCATCAAGCTGTTCCCAGCTGGCAAATAGGACTATTTAATAATCATTTAATAGTGCTTGTTAAGCACTTGCCTTGTACCAGACACTTTGCTAAGTGGTGGTGATGGGAGAAAAAAGACAATAGTAGGGTAATTGCCTTCAAGGCGTTCACATTTTAAAATGGGGCGACCACTGTGAAAATATAGAAGACATTTTATACAAGACATAGGAAGAGTTCACTGGAAGTAATCAGGGAAGGGAAGAAAGGACCAGCAGCCCTGTGGAAAAAGGGAGGGCTGGGAAAGTCTGAACTGATTTTTTTTTTTTTTGCTAAGGCAATTGAGGTTAAGTGACTTGCCCAGGGTCACACAGCTAGGAAGTGTTAAGTATCTGAGACCAGATTTGAACCCCCTGTACTCCTGACTTCAGGATTGGTGCTCTATCCACTGTGCCATCTAGCTGCCCCTGGTCCAAACTGATTCTTAAAGAAAGTTAAGAGGATGAGGGGCAGAGAGAGAAATCATTCCAGGCCTGGGGGCCAGATGGAAAATTCGTATAGAGGGAAAATGGAGCATCCTGGGTGAGGAACCAGCAGGAAGAGGCAGCAGTCCCACTAAGCCCTTCCCATTAGCCTTCTTCAATGCTGGTTTGAGTCCAGTCCCCTTTCCTACAAGCTGAAACAGTTCTGAGCCCAGTTTGATTTTGGAAGATACTTATTCCAAGAACATCAGAGATTTTCTTTGACTCTCTTAACCTCAGTTTCATCAGTCCAGGGAGGAGGTTTAAAAAAATGGCAGAAAGGCAGACAAGCACTGGTGAAGGGAGCTAGTATTTTCCTGTTTCACTTGGCAGAGCTGCTACTTAACAAAGGAGGAAAACAAGACACTCCTTTTGCTAAACAACACCAGGAAAAGATCCAAGAAGCCTTAGGAGCCTTAAGGGAGCGATACCATTTAAGGTGGCCTATGATTAATTAAAGCTATGAACAGTCTAGTTCCAAAACAGTGATTTTCCAGGATAGTTCTCTGCTTCCTTGAGGGGAGGGATAAAATATTCTTGGCTGATGGAAAATGTACTTGTGAAGTTTTCAGGGAGAGAGAGAGAGCTCTCCCACACACAGCAGACATTCATCGATTGAGGCAGCACGAGGTAAATAAGGCAACATTGTCTGGAACAGTCTCTTCTTTGTTAAGAAACCACAGCATAGGGCAGCAGTGTTGGGACGGACCTTAGTGGTCATTAAGCCCTGGCCACAACTGACCTCTCAAGGGATTTTCCAGCCTCTGCTTGGAGAATCTGAGGTTGGGGGGAACCACCAGCAGCAGGAATCCTGCTTGCACTGATTTTTTGACAGTTTGATGTGAGGAGGAAATAAGAAGATCTAGGAGATAAAATAGTAAAAATATCCCCAGGTAAGTGATGGGACTTTGATTGGAAGATGTGTGCTGAGAAGAGTATTTGAAGAAACTTAATGTCACTACCTTGTTCCAATTCTTCAAGGTGCTAAATCTGTATCCAAAGTGATCAAAGGAAAAGGACCATTATGTACAAAAAAAAAAAGTATATAGTATGTCTTTTTGTGATGGTAAAGAACTGGAAAGTGAGGGGATGTCCACCAAAAGGAGAATGGCTGAAGAAGTTATGGTTTATGAATGTAAGGGAATACTATTATGCTGTCAAAAATGACAAAGAGGATGATTTTAGGGAAACCTGCGAAGAATCTTATGAACTGATATAAAATGAAGAAATCAGAAGCAGCAAAATTTCAACAATACTCCAAAGAAAAACCACTTTGAATGATTTAGGACCTCTGATTTAATGCAATAATCAACCATGATTCCAAAGATCTGATGATAAAAGGTATTGCCTACCTCCTGACAGATAAGGGTTGGACTCAAAGTGCAGATGGAAGCAATTTGAGAGGGGGGATATAGCTACTACAGGAATGAGTTTTGCCTGTCTATGTATATAATAGGGTTTTGTTTTTCTCAGGTTCTCAATTGGAAGGAGTAGGGTTCTCCCTACTCTCTCCAATTGAGAACCTGAGAAAAACAAAGACATTTTCCTTTGAGGAAAAAAAAATTCAAATTGTTTCTCCATCACTTTTCAAATATGCTAACATTCCTTAGGGGACCATGAGGGCAGAATTTCTTATACACTGTCAATCAAGAAGCATTTATTGATTTCCTACCATGTGGCAACAACTGTGCAAAGACCTATCAAACATGGTCACTATTTTGGTTGGTTTTGCAAAACTTTTTCTCCATGTAACAGGTGCTTCTTCAGTAGTTTCATTTTTTTCTATTTTGGGGATCCATTTTAAATATAAATACATGAAAAAAGAAAAAAAAAGAACTTATCCCTGTACACAGCAGAACATGAGAGGATTCAATATAAAACAAATTTTTATTTCTCAAAAATCTCTAATAAATCCCACACATTATTTTCAAAACAACCCAGCTTTTCTGTGCTTCCTTTTAGCTTTTCTTTCATTCTCTTGCTGTGCATTTTTATTTTTTCCCTCCCTTTCTTGTCCCCCTCCATCCCGTACCTAGACTACAATTAAATGTAATCATTTATACATATCTCTATAAATATACATCTATACATATACATATATATATATAAAACTATACTGTGTATATTTCTTTTTGTCAATTCTTTCTCTGGAGGTGGATAGCATCCTCCTTCATAGGTCTAAGTCCTTTCAGTTTTTAGAAGTCAACCAGCTCATCTCTTAAATCACAGCATTTCATCACAATCGTATTCTATCAGAGATTGTCTATGAAAATCCTTTCCCAATTTTCTGCTTTCCTTCTGTTCTTGGCTACATTGGTTTTATTTATGCAAGAAAATTTTAATTTAAAATAATCAAAATTATCCATTTTCTTGCCTTATAATATAAGGTCTGATACTGCTGAATCTTCTTTTCTCCCTTAGTTTATTTTAAATTCTTGACTTTTTTTTCTAATTCAGTAAAAATATTTTAGTAATTTAATTAGGATGGCATTAAGTAAACAGATTAATTGGGGGACATTGTCATTTTTGATTACAATGATTTTACCTACCCATGAACAATGAATATTTCTCCAACTGTTTAAATCTGACTGTATAAAGAGTATTTTATATGTATATTTATGTAGTTCTTATGTCTGTTTTGGCAGATACACTATTAGTATAATTATTTTAAGTAGTATAAAACAATAATAATATTGGTGACATATAGTGCAATTTCCCTAGTTTTTCTTTTAATTAAATCTATTTTAGCTTTTACTTTGCCTGAGATCATGATTACTACTTCTGCTTTTTAAAAAATATATATATATAATTCTGCTACAGCTCTTTATTTTTGTATGTATCTCTCATTTTTATTTTGTGAAAATGACATTATTGAATTCAGATTTTTAATCATGCTGCTAGTCACTTCCATCTTATGGGTAAATTCACCCCATTCACATTCTACACTATCCTTGTTCTATTTACCCTCTCCCTTCTCACTCATCTCTTACTTCTATGTACTATCTTGCCCTCCTATTCCTTAAACTACTCACCCTTTGAAGAGTCCTTCCCTTCTTCTAGAACCTTGTCCTCTTCTTTATAAATTTATTAGGATTTTATATCCTTGTAGACATTCCTTCTTTAACTCATTTCTCAGCTCCAGGATCACTCATCTTCCCCCGTCTCCACCTTGCTTCTTATTTCTTTCATGCCTCATTTGTATGAGATAACTTTTTTGTCTTTTCCAATGCAGTTTTATTTTTATAGACTCACCCCATCATACAAGTATCAGCCCAAGTTTTTCTTTCAAACTAATCAAATAATAATGATAGTTATGAGTATTGATAACATTTTCACACATAGGAAGTAAGCAGTTTGATCTTATTGAATCCCTTATAATTGGTCTTTAATGTGTACCTTATATTTCTCCTGGATTTTATATAGAATTTTCCATTTAGCTTTGCTGTTTTTGTCACAAATACCTGAAAGTCTTTCAGTTCCTTAATTTTTTTTCTGAGACAATTGGGGTTAAGTGACTTGCCCAGGGTCACACAGTTAAAAAGTGTTAAGTATCTGAGGCCAGATTTAAACTCAGGTCCTCTTGACTTCAGGGCTGGTGCTCTATCCACTGTGCCACCTAGCTACCCCTCATTTTTATCTATTCAGAATTATATGTAACTTTGCTGGATAGGTTAGCCTTAGTTATAGCCTCACTTCCTTTGCTTTACAAAATACAATATTTTCAGACCACAGCCCTTCAATGCTGTAGCTGCTAAGTCTTATGTAATTCTTATTGTAGCTTCACGGTATTTACTTTTTTTCATCTTATTTTCCTGCTTAACCTGGGAGCTTTGAAACTTGACTATGATATTCCTATAAGCTTTTCTCCTGGCATCTTTTTCAGGTGATAATGAATGGATTTTAAAACATTTTTTCTTTGCTTCTTGTTCTAGAACAATGCCAATTTTCCTAAATAATTTCTTGTAATATTATATCAAGATTCTTTTTCTGATCATAACTTTTGAGTAGTTTGACTATTTTTATGTCTCTTCTCAATCCATTTTCCACATCAGTTGTTTTTATGATGAGATGTTTTACATTCTCTTCTATTTTTTCTTGTTTTTTAAAATTTTTTAATTATTATTTCTTGGTGTCTTTTAACATGATTAACTTCCCCTTGCCCAATTCCAGTTTTCAAGCAATTTTCCTTTTTAAGCTTTTGATTCCCTTATTTCTAGTTTGTTGATTTTCTTTTCATAATTTTCTTGGATTGTTCTTATTTTTCTAATTTTCTCTTGATCTCTATTTGATTTTTAAAATCCTTTTTAAGTTCTTCTGAGAGTTCTTTTGGAGCTTGTGACCAATTGATATTTCTCATTGGAAAAGAGGAGTGGTCTTTTTATTTCTCCTATCTTCTGAATATGAACCCAGATCTTCTCTATCCCCATAGTGGCTATCTGAGATTGTTTTTAGAAGTCCTTATTATAATTGAGCTCTTGTCCCAAGGTGTAGGAAATGATGCCTGAAGCTTTAGGTTCTTATTTTCTGAGTTCTTTCTGAGAGTCCAACCTTGGGCACTCCTCTACAACCCCAAGCCACTGCTAGGACCCCAAGCCACGGTGTCCTGAGAACATTCTTGGTCTCTGTGGCCCCTCTGGTAGCTGCAAACTTCAGCTGTTCTGTCCTGGAATTTGCTCTCCTGCAAGTGTCCCCTCTCCCTGCCAGCAGGATCCCTACCTCTGCTACCTCACTAGCTAGCTGGGCCCTCCATCCCCTGCAGTCACAACCTGGGGCTGAATCAGGTCAGCACAGCAGTATTTGGCAACCCTTAACAGTCTTCTCCTTAAAGTCTTCTGATCCCCGTAACGTCCACGAGATGAATGTTCCTGAGGGTACCTCCCAGGTACCCCAAGAGTTTGTTTGTTGATGCTGAGCTGGAAGTCTGAGGGCATTTGTACTTCACTCAGGTCAAACCTCGCCTCAGGAGGTCAGTTCTTGGCCATGGATGAGGAATTTTTTTTTTCTGCCAAGGCTCATTTGGATATAACATCATTCCAGGGCCATACAAAATGATCAATTTAAAGAACTGAAACAGTGGGAGGTTGTCACCTGAGTTTGCTTTGGCAGGGCTAGACCAAATGATTTTGAGCGTCTATTGTGACTTCTGGGCTGGAGATTCCCCATTCCTGTTTTAGAACAACCGCTTTCCCTCAGTTTTTATTTCTGCTTCTCTATATTTACTATGAGGAAATGCTTTTTGTGTGGTGAAAGTCTGGATAGCTTGAAGTTTTCCGACCTACCCTGCTATTTTCCCAGACTCCTCACCAGCAGTTTCATTTCTCTGGGAATATGAAGGGACCCTAGAAATCCCAAAGGGGAAAGAAAATGTTGAGACACTAGTTCTGGGGCCTTAAACCAGGATCCGAGTTTCTAAAGTGCCCTAGCTCCTGCCTTGGCTGTTGAGAGAGATTTCCTATCAGCTCTAAGGGTGCGGATGGGTGGGAGCCCATCCCCGTTCACTATAACGGTAAATGGCAGATCTCTGCCAACCTTGGGGATTGGGCCTCTTTTATTGGACCTGAACTAGTGGTGGAAAAGCTAAGACCAGACTGAGGAAAGTGGCAGTGACCTGGGGACTAATGCTGCCCAAGTGACCAAAAGCAAGACAAAAGAGGGTGAAGTCTCCCCAGGTCTGCCATGAGGATTCATCTTTTTGTTTAAACTCCTGAGCTCCCTCTCCACAAATCTCAGTTCATTCCTCCAGAGAAGGGGAGGTATACAGGTAATGGCAGAAGGTTTCTACACAGGGATCTGGGACTTGGTTATGTTTCTGCTTCAGCAACCTACATGCCCTGGGGAATTAAGTCATAGCGATGAATAAAGTCTGGTTGCCAACTAAGAAGGTAAAATCCAGAAGCAATGGTGGGGTCAGAGCCACAGGTTTTCTACTTTTTAATATTTTAAGGCAATATTTCATCATTTTTTCATCTAAACAGCATCAGGTCAGTGGGAAAGGGAATTGGCGTCGTGGGCGCCTTCTGGTGGCTAGTGGAGATACAACCTTTTAAGAAAGGGATTTTAACTGAAAGATAAAGGGCAAGCCTCTGAGACAGGAAGGGAGGGTTCAAGGCCCCTTTGGGGAGGCCAGCTAAGCTCTTGGTGAAAGTGGTATATCCAGGAATAACTGAGTTGTGAAAACAGAAGGCATAAATGGAGTCATTTGAAAAACAATCTGGAATAAAAAAAAAAGATATGCTAAAATGCTGACCCCTAAACTACCCTATATTTATCGTGTATTTATTCTGTATATACTAATATTTATACATACTGTTTCCCATGACAATGGAGGAAAGGTCCTGGGGAACAGGAACTTTCATTTTTGTCTTTGAATTCTCCTCCTTTCTCCTCCACTCTATCCTTCCACCTACTTAGCTCATTGCCTGGCACATAGTAGGTATTTAATTATTGATTTCCAGTTACCTTTTCTTACTTCTTTCCCTTCTTGACCTTTCTACTAGCAGCATTTAGTGCTGTTATCTCACTCCTTTCTCCTGGATATGGACTCCTCCCAGGTCCATTGGTTCTCCCCTTGGTTTTCCTCTTGGCTTTTGGATGCTATCTATTCCTCCCTTGAGGATAGCCACGTCTTGTCCCTTAGGTATATCACTCAGGACTCAGTCCTGGACCCTTTTTTCTTTTTTTTTTTTTTTAATTTAAAATTTATTTTATTTACAAAACATATGCATGGGTAATTTTTCAACACTGACCCTTGCAAAACTTTGTTCCAATTTTTCCCTCCTTCCCCCCATCCCCTCCCCATAGATGTTAATATACATGACAAATCCAATATATGTATACATATTTATACAATTATCTGTTGCACAAGAAAAATCAGATCTAGAAAGAAAAAAAAAACCTGAGAAGAAAAACAAAATGCAAGCAAACATCAATAGAAAGTGTGAAAATGCTATGTTGTGGTTCCCACTCAGTTCCCACAGGCTTCTCCCTGGGTGTATATGGTTTTCTTCATCACTGAACAATTGAAACTGGTTTGAACCATCTCATTGTTGAAGAGAGCCATGTTAGACCCTCTTTTTGGGCTCCCTCTCTCAGTATCCATTGGCTCTGATGGGTTTAACTGTCATTCCTATGCAAACGATTCCCAAATACAAATCCAATCATGGATGGATTTCTTTGGCCGCCTGCTGGACATTTAATAGACACCTCAAACTAAACAAGTCAAAAATGGAATCCTCCTTTTCCTCAAATCCATCCCTTTTCTTTTGCTTTTTTTTGCTGAGGCAATTGGGGTTAAGTGACTTGCCCAGGGTCACACAGCTCGGAAGTGTCTGAGAACAGATTTGAACTCAGGTCCTCCTGATTTCAGGGCTGGTGCTCTAACCACTACGCCACCTAGCTGCCCCCATCCCTTTTCTTAATGATGACAACTCCACAAGATAACCTCTATTCTTCCTTGATCCCATAATCAATTAGTTACTTGTTTATTCTAGCTTTACAGTATCTCTCACACTGCAGATCAGAAACTCTTAATTCACATTTCTCTTTCTTCCGTTAACTTTTATCACTTTCCATTTGGAATAGACTTCTAAATTTTCCAAGATCATCTGATTTTGAAATATCAGGAAACAGAGTCTACACAAGCTCTTTGAGGACAGCAACTGTCTGCTTTTATGTCTATTCCCATTGTTTAGAAAAGTGTTTAATAAAGAGGTTTTCAATCTCAGACGTAAGATACTAGCATTGTAAGGGACTATGAAAGGCTTCCAATCAAAGGTGTGATTTGAGTGGGAGACCTGAAGAAAACCAGGGAAGGCAGAAGACATGAGGGAGAGCATCGAGGCAGGGGAACATCCAGTAAAAATGTACAGATTGATGGTGGAGTCTTGAGAAACAGCAAAAATTCTTGTGCTTCTGGATCAGAAACGAATGTAGGGGAATAAAGAATGAGACCAGAAAGGTAAGGAAAAGGAAGAAAGGTTACGACTAGATTTGAGTCCAACCAGGATTTCGTGTTTGATCCTCGAGGAATTGGGAAATGCGGTTAAATAAAAAAGATGACATGGACACAATGGACCTTCTGTCTCTTTTGCTGGATACTCTCATCACCTCAAGTCAGGATCTTGCAATAGTTGGAGGGTGAGAGTGGGGGAAAGAGGGCTTGCCTCCTCAAGGTTCTCTCCACTCTTGCCCATCTTCCATTCAGCCACCAAAGGTGTTTTCTTAAATAGGAATGATCATGTCAATCCCCTATTCAATAAACTTCAGTGGCTCCCTGTTGCCTCCAGGGTCAAATACAAAATACTTTGTCTTTTAAAGCTCTTCACAACCTGCCCCTTCCTGCCTTTCCAGTCTTTTTTATACTTTGTTCCCTTCCACATATTAAACCATCCAATATTAGCTTTCTGGCCATTACACAAAGAACTCCAGCTCCAGACTGTGCCTCCCTCCCTTCCCCCCTCACTAGCACTCTCCCTCCTCCTGACTTCCCTGAAGTCCCAGCTCAAATCTCATCCTCTATAAGAAGCTTGTCCCACTTCTTCATACTAATGCCTTCTGAAATTAGTTCTATTTCTTCCTGTATACATCTTTATTGTATATAGTTGTTCCAAGTTGCCTCCCTTATTAGACTGTGAACTCCTTAAGGGCAGAGACTATTTTCATTTTTATTTGTATTCTCAGACACTTAACAGTGCCTGGCACATAGTGGGCACTCAAGAAATACTTGGTCTGTCCGAAGACTGATGGAGGGCTATATAAAAGCTGCTGCAGTCCTTGGGAACACAATGGGTATGGCAGGAAAGGGTCCATGGGTATGGAGTGGGGGATGACACCTTGGTTGTGAGCCTCAGTGTCTGGAAGTATGCTGGAACCCTCAACAACAATAGAAATGTTAGAAAGAAGGAAAGATGAGTTGTTTTGAACATACTGAGTTGAAGATGTTTTTGAGATATCCAAGAGTTGGAGATGAGACACTGCCGGTTGAGAGATTAGCAAAAAATAACTGAATGCATAGGAAGTGATGAGCTCACCAAGTGAAATAACTTAGGGGGAGAAAAGAAGGCCCCAGGATAGTACCTTGAGAAGCACCCATGGTTAATGTTTGCAGCTTCACTGAAGAACCAGGGAAAGGGAGGAGTGTTCAGAAAAAAAGGAAAATAGGAAGAGAGCAGTGTCTCCAAAATCTAGAGAGAAAATTATCAAGAAACGTGATCCACAGGCAGAAGTGAGGTCAGGAAAGAACAGGGCTGAGAAAAGGCCATTGGATTTGGCAACTGGAGATCATAGATAAATTGGGAGAGCAATGTTTCAATTGAATGATAAAATCAGAATGTAGTTTTAGAGTTAAGAAAAGGAAATGGAAGCACTGATTGCATCTGTCCTTTTGAAGTTTAGCCCCCCCCCCCCCCAAAGAAAAAAAGAGAGATCTGGAAATCCTATGCATGAAATGATCAAGTGAAGGTTTTTAAGGATGGGTGGGCCATGGACATTTTGTAGGGAGCAAGGAAGCAGCCAGTTGACAGAGGTTCAAGATTAGTGAGACTGCAACAACCAAATTATTGTGATGATCAATTGTGATGGTCGTAGCTCTTTTTAACAATGAGGTGATTTAGGTCCATTCCAATAGACTTGTTATGGAGAGAGAGCCATCTGCATCCAGAGAGAGGACTACAGAGACTGAGTGTAGATCACAACATTTTCATCTTTTGTTATTGTTGCTTGCTTCTTCTTTCTCATCATTCTCGTTTTGATCTGATTTTTCTTGTGTCTTTTTTTTTCCCTTTTTGATCTGATTTTTCTCGTGGAAATACGTATAGAAGAATTGCAAACATTGAGCATATATTGGATTACTTGCTGTTTAGGGGAGGAGAAAAATTTGGAACACAAGGTTTTGCAAGGGTGAATGTTGAAATTCTGCATATACTTCGAAAATAAAAAGCTATTTAAAAAAAAAGATTAGTGAGTGTGGATGAAAGATGGGACGATGTGCTGGAGAAGATGGGATGGAACGGCATCGCTTGTGCGTAGATGGATTCGCCTTGGGGAAGAGCAGCTTCTTCTGTGACATGGAGCATGTGGGGAAGGAGTTGATGGAGGAAGATACGCGGAAAGTGCGAGATGACGGGGAGAGAGGAAGAGGAACACCCCGAGATATTCTAGAGAGAGCACAAATGGGGCCCCGGAAAGGCAGGGAAGGTGGGGGCTGGTTGGGCGGGAGAGGCCCTCAAGCCTCTCCATTAATGGTGCAAAGAAATACTTGTGGGATGGGAAAAGAGGCTGGTGGAGCAACTTCTGCGTTTCACAAGGCGAGGAGAAAGGGAACTGAAAACCCCAGCGAATGGGAGAAGGCAGGCGGCGGTGGCGGAAGTGACGCGCAGGAAGTCCGGGGCGGAACTGACCGGCTTCCTCGCGGCTTTCCCGGCCCTCCCCCTCCCCCCCCCAACCGCGCCTCCACGATGTAGCCGCAAAACCTCAGGCGTCTCCGCCCGCCTTTACTGCAGGGCAGGAGGAGGCAGAGGAGGAGGAGAAGGAAGACGTGGAGCAGCGGTTTGGCTGCGGCGGTCAGCATGGAGTCCGAGGGGAGCAGGTCGGTTAGTCAGTCTGTCGGTCCGTCAATCGGTCTGTTGGTAGGCGCGCGGGGGCGGGGGCTGCTGCGGCGCTGCTAAGCAACCGAGGCTCTGCTAGCCTCGCCGCCTATTGGTGGCCTCTGGACGGTCCCATCTTGACGGGGGAGGGGAACTCTGGAGAAGGGATGTTACCGCCGTTCATTCCACGGGAGGAGAACAGAAATACGTTTTCCTCCAACACCCCTACTGTTGGTGGCTTCCGAATGGTCTCATTCTGACCCTGAGAGGACATTACCACCGCTCATCCCAGGAGAAGCATCATCCTCCCCTCCATGGGGTGCCTATTGGTGGTCTCCAGACGGTCCTATCCTTCCCGTGGAGGGAAACCAGTTCCTCCAGTCTTCACTCCCCTTCCCCGATTATTGGTAGCTTCTAGACAAGCCAATCAAAATCCTCTGGCGGGGCTGGTGCACACCAGACTGTACCATTGTTACAGGCAGAGGGGAGGAGAGTAGCCGTCCCTGCCCTCGCACATTGTGGCAGCCAGGTGGCTCCACAGTAATGTACACAGCGCTGGGCCTTGATCGGGAAGATCTGAATTCAGATGTAGCCTTAATGACACTTTATAGCTGCATGACCCTGGGCAAGTCAGCCAACCCCAGGTTCCCTCAGTTTCCCCAAAGATGAGAGGAAATTAACAAAAACACCCACATTCTTCCTTAGCCCAGTGCCTGGCAGACAAGAGGTGCTTAATAAATGCTTGTTTCTTTACTTCCTTTTGAATCTGGAATATTGTTATTTCCACATAGAGGAAGGGAGAAGGCCTCCCCTTATGTTTATTATTCTTTGTGCAGGATGTGACTGTAAGCTCCTCAAGACCAGGGACTGTCTTTTTCTTTGTATCCCTAGGTCTTTAGCTAGGTGTTTGGCACACAGTGGGTATTTAATACAAATTTATTGGCTGTCATAGCTGGTGCTTAATAAATGCTTATCCATTTAATATCATCCTAATTATCCATTTTGCGTTTCATAATATTATTCTGTGGCCGCAAATTCCTCCCCTCTCCACAGACCTGAGAGGTAGCCTATCCCTTATTCTCCCCTTTATGTCTAAAGTATGGACCCAAACACATAAATAAATACATTTTCATTCATTGATCTTGGAGAATTTCTCAAAGTATCCTGTGCTTGTTCCCATTGCCCTCAAGAGCACACTGCCAGGGCTTAACCAGTACAGTACTATGCACATTTATTAACAACCTCCTTTGTGCCTGGTGCTGAGCCTCAGAAGCTCAGCCTCAAGGGGCTCACATTCTCTCCTGGGAGAATATTGGAGAAGTGATGATGGGCAGATGTGAGCTTTGGGCCTCAGACCCCTAATCCAGATTTCTTTCCAGGGGACCCAAATTTTTTTTTCTTATTCGGTGTGTGTATCTGCCCCAGACTACACTTTGGAAACACTCAAGCAGTAGTTACCTGCAGGAGGAGGCTGTAGTTTCCTGTTGGTCTTTGCCCCGGGGGTCTTTCTAGGGCCAGATTTATTTATTAAATGCCTACTATATGCCAGGCACTGTGCTAACTGTTGGGGATATAAAAAGAGACAGACAGTAGTCCCTTCTCTCAGGGAGTTTACAATCCAACTGGAGGGAGGAGCAGGAGGGGACAACCTGCAAATAGATAGATGCAAGCAGCTCTATACAGGGTAAATGGAAAATCATTGACAGAGGAAAGATAGTGGAGTGAAGAGAGGGCTGGGAAGGCTTCCTGTAGGAGAGGGGACTTAAAGGGAGCCAGGGAGGTTAGTGGGTGGGGAAGAGGAGGGAGAGCGTCCCGGGCTGGGGAAACAGGCAGAATAAAGACAAAGGCTGGTGGAGCTGCAGGACCAGGATGACCACTAGATGGCACCGCAGTGGATGGAGAGCCAGGCCTGGGAGACAGGCAGAATAAAGACAGAGGCTGGTGGAGGCAGGAAGACCTGGTGGTGCTGCAGTGAATAGAGTGTCGCTTGGCCCCAGTTTCCCCATATGTAAAATGATCTGGAGAAGTTATTGGGAAAACCACTCCAGTATCTCTCCCAAGAAAACCCCAAATGGGGACACAAAGAGCTGGACACAGCCGAAAACTGAACAAAAATGTGAAGTGCCAGTGACTTTGTGGGTGACTTTCTATCCACAGATCCCAACTGTTGGACCCTATGCACCCAAGGTGCACAGAGGTAGGGGCTAACACCTAAGGTCACACAGCTAGAGCGTGAGAGAGGCAGGATGTGAACTTTCCCCTATATTTGCCCTTCTCCTCTCTGCCACTCTTAAAAAATACTCATGCTGTGGGTTTTCTTCTGTTTCTTCTTCAGAGAACTCATCTTTCCTCCTCTGTCAGAGCCCGTGGATGCCCCAGTGCCCAATCTCACCCCGAGGCACCAGGAGCTGATCCCTACTCCCTGTGGCCCTGTAAGTATGGGGCACCACATGCTGGCGCTGGCGGGTGGAGGGCCTCGTGGCCCGGCCAGTCAGCATCGAGCCTGTGGGACCTAGTGTGTGTGCTGGGCCTCCTGCATGCGGGCCTCAGCTCCTGCCTTATCTGGGCTCCGGTCCTTAGCTGGTGTGGGGGCAGAAAGCTCGCTTCAGGGCTCAGAGTTCTTCAGGACACTCCCCAGGGCCCAGCTCCCCCAACCCTTTGCCAGGACTCCTGTTGTTCTCTGTGTATCTAGTAAAGCCTCAAGGTAGCCCTGGGCTAGGAGTCAGGAAGACCTGAGTTCAAATCCAGCCTCAGACACTTCCTGATAGTGTGACCCTGAGCAAGTCATGTAACCTGTATCTGTCTCGGTTTCCTCAGCTGTCAAATAAGAGCACTTACCTCCCAGAGCAGTTTTGGAGATCAAATAAGAAACTGTCAGGGGCTCAGCACAGTACCTGGCAATAGGAGGTGCTCAATAAATGCTTATTCCTGCCTTCCACCCCTTCCTCCACTCCCTTTGTCCTTGTAGGAGGAAAAGGGAAAGGGAATGGACTCAACTTCTAGGTAAGGAAAATCCTTCTCCCAAAGCAAGTCAGCTTGCTTTTCTGAGCATTGAGAGCCATCCAGTGTCTTGAGGTCCAGGGCCCTTGGCCAGAGTCAGCCTGCCAGAGTGGATCAGAGGCAGTACTTGAACCCAGGACTTATTGGCACTCTCCCTGAAGTCTTCTACCCCCATCTTTCCTGCCCCACAGCTGGATATGTTAGTTCCTCCTCAGCATTCCTGGTATCTGCACCTCCTACCCCCTTCTCTCTTTTTATTATCACAAATTTTTCCCTCCTACCCCCCCATTCCCTCCCCTAGATGGCAGGAAGTCTAATACATGTTAATTATCACAAATTTTCCCCTCCTACCCCCCATCCCCCCTTCTCTCTCTTTTTAATAACAATAGTTTTCAGTATTGCAAAACTTTAGGTTCCAAATTTTTCTCCTTCTCCCCCCAGCCCCCTCCCCTAGACAGCAAGTAATCCAATACACGTTAAACCTGGGCAGTTCTTCTATACATATTTCTACAATTATCATGCTGCACAAGAAAAATCAGTTCAAAAGGGGGGGGAAAGAGAGAGAAAAAAGCAAGCAAAAAACAACAACAAAGGTGAAAATAACATGTGATCCACACTCAGTGCCCATAGTTCTCTCTGTGGATGCAGATGGCTCTCTCCATTGGAACTGGCCTGAATCACCTCATTGATGGAAAGAGCCACATCTCTCACATTGATTACCCCATAATTTTGCTGTTGCCATGTACAAGGATCTCCTGGTTCCGCTCCTTTCACTCAGCATCCCTTCAGTAGGTCCCTCCAGGCCTCTCTGAAATCAGCCTGCCTCTCGTTTCTGGGATGAAGGGAGCCCCAGTAGGGGCTCTGCTTAGGCCACGGGGCAGGCTGGGGCCGGGGCAGTGAGGGTTTCCAATGTGGCTTGGGGGGTGTGGGTGGGGTGAGGGAGGAGCCATTGAGGATGGAGTCAGAGCTGGGACTTGAGCGGGGCATGGGCAGAAGGTTCCCAGTGCTCAGGAGGAGGAGAGAGGGGCCAGGGTGAGGAGGATCCGGGATGGAGAACCGGCCAGCTCTAGCCATGGACTGGACAGGAAGAGATTGGGGAGAAAGCCAGGCCTTGTCCCGAGCTTGGAGGTGAGGAGGGGAAAGAGCCGGGGATGCGTTTGTTGGACTGCTGTGACAACAAACAGGCTATGGCCCTCATTGGGCTGTGGTCATCATCCCAGAGCCCTTTGAAGACGGTGACAGAAACCCGGGGCCAGGGTGGAGGTGTCCGGGCATTCTCCCTAGGTCTGCAGCTCCTCCTGCAAACAGAGGTGCTTCCACACCTTCTCCTTCCCCTGAAATGACAGGGAAACCCTCATGACCTGCCAAGAGAGAGCTCATGGTTTGGGGGGGCATCCCCCCATCTCAAGGGCAGGATGAGGGGAGCTGGGGATGCACCTTGGCGCTCCTGGGGGGCATCTTTCTCCTTACCTGGGTCTCAGTTCCTTCCCCTGTAAATCAGGGGATCCTGCCCGGTCCCTCAGCCCCCTTTTGGCTCTGCAGTCGAAGGAGCCTCTCATTGCTCCCAGCCCCAGACTGCTTCAGGAGAGCCTCGGCCCGCAGCCCTGGTGAGAACACCCAGGACTTTGCCAATGCAGGCAGGCCAAGTAGCCCGGGTAACTAATTGGCGACTGGGGTCGAGGGGAAGAGCGCTTATATGCCATAAGTCTGGCTCTCAGTCAGTTAGGAATACTAAAATTGCTGCAGAAGGGCAGAGGTTGTTGGAAACACAATCTTTTTAGATTGTGGCTTAGGCACAAGACCTACTGAACCCAGAAACAGAACATCAGAGAGGAACAGTTACCCAGGAAGCTTCTGTGGCCTTTGCAAGTCTAAACGTGCTTCTTCAGAGACTTTACAAAATGTTTAAGTTAGTGATTTTCATAGGCTTGCCCAGGGCCCAGTGAGGGTCCACCAGATCCCCTACCCAGACCAGCTCTCCTTCCATTCCCTGACACTTCCACCAAGCCATGCCTGGGATGGACTTGCAACCGGATGGTCCATCTCCTCCTGACCACTCTGACAGCTTGACTGCCCCTCCCCGCCACCTCTGCCTCTGTTCTTTTGGTATGGATGCCCACTGGGCACATTTGGAAGGCTGGTTTTAAATTGAGACAGGTTGCCCAGTCCTCCCCCTCATTTGTTTTCATTTGCTTTTTTGCCTCCATGGTATGATTTCTTGTTTAACAAATTTTTAAATTTTAAACTAATGAAAAAAGGAAAACAAATGACTATGTACACAGCAGACTGTAAGAGTTGATTCAATATAAAACAATAAATTCCCATTTCAAGAAAATCAATGGAATAAATACTACACATTGTTTTCAGCTTTTCTTTGCTTCCTTGTTGGTTTTCTTTTGTTCTCTGCTGGGCACTTTTAATTTTTTTCCCTTTTCTTTTCTCCCCACCCTAAAGAAAGCTTCAATTAAACTTGGCTATATATACATAGAAATGGATATTTATAAATACACACATATATATTCATACATGTATATTTGGACTGTGTTCTATTTCCACTTCTCATCTGTTTCTCTGGAGGTAGATAGCATCTTCCTTCACAATTCCAGGTCCTTCCATGATTTTCTAAATCAACAGTATTCCAGTCCAATCACTATCTGAGAGACTCTCTGCAAAAGTTTCCCCCCAATTTTCTGCATTTCTTTTATTCTTGGCTGCAGACTTTTTTCATACAAGAAAATTTTGATTTAAAATAATTGAAATGAGCATTTTTATACTTCAACAGTGCTCTTACACAATAATCTAGTTTAAGCTCTGATATGGCTAGATCTATTTCTTTTATATCTTTTTTTTTCCTGGTTTCTTTGAAATTGCTGACCTTTTGTTCTTCCGAATGAACTCAGTAAAATAATTTTTTAGTAATGTAACTGGAATGACATTGAATAGATTAGTTAAATAAATTTTTTAATCACCTTGGCTTTAAATATTACTTCAATTATTTGTTTCTTTGTTTTTTTCCTCATAGTATTTTATTTTTCCAAACTAAAGATAGTTTGCAACATTTATTTTTGTAAGACTGTGTTCCAAATTTTTTCTCCTTCTTTCTCTTAGCTCCCCCCTCCCCAAGACCACAAATAATCTGATAGAGGTTAAACATGCACAATCCTTTTAAACATTTCCTTGTCATGTTGCGCAAGAAAAATTAGACTAAAAGGAAAAACAAGAAACTCGCAGAAAAGCTCTGATACATTGTTTCTCTGTGGTTTTGTGGTTACGGTGGGCTCTCCCCCATCCCTCCTCACGCCCCAGTCTGTTGGGATGGCCTCCATCACCGCATCCCTGGGAAGAGCCGAGGCCGTCCCAGTGGGTCGGCTCCCAAAATGGGTGCTGCTGGCCCATGTTCTCCTGGCTCTGCTCGCTTCCCGGCCACGCTTGTTTGAGCAGTCCCTCGTGACTCTGCTCATCCAGTCCCCGCGTGCGTTTGGGCAGGTCCGCGCTCTGTGAAGTTCTGCAACAGCACTGGATAATATTCCCGCCACCCAGGGCAGTTTCTCCGCTTTTCACTTCTGATAAATCTCGTCTGAGATCATAGTGACTTTCCCTGCTTTTTGTACATAAAAAATTCTCCCTTCATTTGATCTCGGATGGGTCAGCCCCCTGATGTTAGAGAAGGGCTTGGGGAGCTTGCTGGGGGTGGTCCTCCCTTTTCTGGGGGGGGGGTGTTCTCCTTTTCTTCTATTAGTCAGGCTAGATCTCTCTGCCCCCTTCTGCCAGTGTCGGGGAGGGGACCTGCTGAAGCTCTTGGATCCCAGCCTGTGCTGCTCCCTGTGGCCGCTGGGGGACGCGCTAGCCCCGCCTGCTGGAGCCTGGAGGCGACCTGTGGGGGAGGGAGGCAGGTGCAAGAGCTGGGGGCGGGACGGGGCGGGGCCTAGGAGCACTACCCTGATCTTCAGCTGGCCCTAGGCCAGGATTGCTTCAGATCTCCTTTCCCTGCGTCTGTCAGGCTGGGAGTGGAATCACCTTGAGGGCAGGCTCCCCCTCTGCTTGCTTGTCTCTGGCCCCCAGCCTGGCTCCAGGCCATTCTGATTCTGAATTTGGGTCCAGGCCCTTCCATGTGGGGGTCTCCTTTCCTCTCACTTGTGTCTAGCTGTCCCTGCTCTACCTGGAGCCCAGAGGATTGAGTGCCCTTACTGGGGTCCCTCAGTGGGCCAAGACTCGAACCGGAGACTACTCTAGACTTTAGTTTCTCTTGCCTCTTGCCTTGCATATATACTAAAGGCTTCTTAAACGTTTGTTGTAGTGGATTGTATCCTGTCTCCTGGGGAGCTTGTTTCCCGGAGCTCCTGCTTCAGACTTGTCTCCCTTCAGTGCTTGGATCAGATTTTGCCTATTGCTTTGTTTGTTCTTTAAATAAATTTTCCAGTGTGGAAATTCTATTTATCAGTGCTGTTTTTGAAAAAATTAAATATTATTTTTTCAATTAGCCCAAATCAACCATTGCACCCTCTTTCCTCTCTTTTTCCCCTACTGAAAAAGGAAGAAAAATAAAATCCCTGTTACAAACATGTATAGTCAAGCAAAACAAATCCATGTGATCATGTCCAAGGAAAACACACGGCTCCCTCTGTATCCTTGAGGCCATGACGTCTGTCAGGAGGTAGGCAGCAGGGTTTCATCTTGGGCCCTTTGGCATCTTGGAGAGCCTTTATCTTGGTCAGAGTTCTTGTCTTTCAAAATTGTTTGTCTTTATGATTTGTGGTTGTAGAGAATGTTCTGGTTCAGTTCACTTCACTCTTCATCGGTTTATACAAGACTTCCAGGATTTTCTGGAGTCGTCCCTTTGTTAGAGAGCTAATAGGCTTCTGCCCCATTCATGTGCCACAGCTTGCTTAGCTGCTCCCCACTCTTGGGCATCCCCTTAGTTTCCTAATTATTTCTCTGGTAAATATTTTGATACATAAGGGTCCTTTTCCTCTTTCTTTTGACCTAGTAGCAGAGTCTCAAAGGGTAGGCACGGTGTAATAGCTTTGGGAGCAAAGTTCCAAATTTCCAGAATGGCTGGACCAGTTCATAGCTCCACCCACAATGCATTAATGGGCCTGTTTTTCCACAGTCCCTCCAGCATCTCTCCTTTTCTCTTCCCTGCCATCTTAGCCAATCTAGTGGGGATAAGGTGGGGCCCCAGAGTTGTTTTAATTAACATATCAGTCATTACACATTTATTAAGTACCTATTATTATGTGCTAGACACCATGCTAAGCATAGGGAATACCAAAAAAAAAAAAAAGCCATGATAGCTTTCCCCTCAAGGAACTCCCAGTCTGATGGGAGAAGACAAAAGTGAAAGATTACCCAGCACAAGGGCATGATAAAGTCCTACAGCTCAGATGGGAAATGACCTGAGGAGGTGAGAGTTTAAGAGTTGATTTCATCTTGAGGAATGATGAGTTTTTGGTGATTATGAAGTTGGGGAAAGCAGCTTGATGGGAATGATGGGAATAGTGTCCTCAACCCAAGGACTGGGAGGAGCCCCCTCTCCAGTTGTTGGGAAGGAGGGATCTCAGGGGCAGAGGAAGTACTGAGGAAGTCAGATTCAGTTTGTCAAGGAAGAATGAGTTTATGGAAATCAGAAAAGTAATAATCACTCTAATTAAGAGTGATTCAGAGTATTTTTCATATGAATTTTGAGACTTTCAATTTCTTCCTCAGAATACTTTCCATTCTTGTCCTTTAACCATTTATCAAATGTACGATGACTTTTATTCTCATAAATTTAAAATTTATTTTGGAATTTGAAATTATCTTTGAAAAGAGATCTTTATCAGAGATTTTCTCCATTTACCTGTTTTTCTTTTAATTTTAGCTTCATTGATTTTGTTTGAGCAAAAAGTTTATTTAAATTTTTTTATTCTGTGTCATCAGGAATGTCCATTTTACCTCCCAGATTCCCTCTATCTCTTGTTTGGACAGGAACTTTTCCCTCTCCCTAGAAGTGACAGGTAATTTCTTCCTTGTTCCTCATATTGATTTATGATATCACCACTTGTGTTTATTTCAGTAACTCATTTTGTACATATCTTGGTATGTGATGTGAGATGTTGGTCTATGCCAGACCCGTTCTTCCTTTTAGTTTTAGTCAAATAGGGAGTTGCCCCAATAGCTGGGATCTTTGGGTTTATGAAAGATTAGATTTCTTGTATTTGCTTGCTTCTGTTTGTTTTGTACTAGATTTGTTCTATTGATTGATCTTGCTGTTCTTAGTCAGTGCAAGATTGTTTTGAAGACTGCTGATTTTATAGTACAGTTTGAGATCAGGTACTCCTAGGCCTGCTTCCTTCCTGCTTTTTTTCATTATTTCTCTTGAGATTTGTTTTTGCACTCAATAGTATTTTTTCCCCATTACATGTAAAGATAGTTTTCAGCATTCATTTTTGGTAAGATTTTGAGTTCCAAATTTTTCTCCTTTTCTCCTCATTTCCCAAGATAGTAAGCAATTTGCTATAGATTATATATGTGCAATCATGTTAAAAATTATTTCCACATTAGTCATGTTGTGAAAAAAAAGAATCAGAAGAGAAGAGAAAAACCATGAGAAAGAAAAAATAACAGAGTATTGGGGGGGCAGAGCCAAGGTGGTGGAGTGAAGACTCGACTCTGTGTCCTCCTCTGACCTTCTCTCAAATCATCAGTAAAATAAGCCTCTGAATTGATCTTTGAGTCAACGAACCCAGAAATATTTGGACTATGAAGCATTTCTTGCAGAAGTTACCTTTGAAGAGCTTCATAGCAGATCTGTTTCAGTTGAGCAGCGGGGTGAGCAGTTTGCAGGGTGCAGCTCCAGAAGAGAGGGCAGAGAACTGGGTGGGACTTAGCTTAGCGTGGTAGAAATTCCAAACACCCTGGGAGTGTATCTGAGGCACTCGGGACACTCTGCCCTGATTGTGGGCAGGTGCTCTGGCAGATCTGCCTTTTATAAAAGGTGGATTGGAACCCTCTGCAAACCCAAAGTCCTAGCCCAACCAGCCCAGCACCAGAAGTTAATTAGCAGAATTGCCCCAGGGCAAACTACCACAGCCAGCACTTCCCGGCTTTAAATAGACCCCAAGCTTTCTAAAAAAATGAGTAAGAAGCAGAACATAGACAGCTTTTATGGAGAGAAAGAAGGGCAGACCCCCAGATCAGATCCTGAGGTTCTGAAAGCAACTACAGTGGAAGCCACAAAGGGAGACATGAGCTGGTCCCCATTCCACAAGACTTTCCTGGAATACTGCACGAGGAATCTCAAAAGAGAGCTAGATGATAAATGGGGAAATGAATTGAAATTAGTGCAAAAAGCCCTCCAAAAGAGATATGATAAAAATACCAATTTACTGAAAAACAAAATTGGTGAATTGGAAATAAACAACAATGCACTGAAAAACAAAATTGGTGAATTGGAAATAGACAACAATGCATTGAAAAACAAAATTGGTGAAGTGGAAAAAGTATGCAATGAACAAATTGGCCAGTTACAAAAGGAGCTGAAAAAGGTGAGCGAAGAAAACAATACATTAAAAATTAGAACCGAACAAATGCAAGTGAATGACTCAATAAGACGTAAAGAATCAGTCAAACAAAAACAAAAGAAAATGAAAAAATAGAAGAAAATATGAAATATCTCCTAGGAAAAACAACTGACTTGGAAAAATAGATTTAGGAGAGACAATCTAAGGATTATTGGACTTCCTGAATGCCTTGATGAAAAAAAGAATCTAAATACTATCTTTCAGGAAATCTTGAAAGAAAACTGCCCCCAGGTTTTAGAATCAGAAGGCAAAATCACCATCAAAAGAATTCACTTCTCACCTCCTGAAGGAGACCCCAAAATTAAATCCCCAAGGAATATCGTGCCTAAATTTCAGGACTATCACACCAAGGAAAAGATATTACTAGCAGCTAGAAAGAAACAATTCAATATTGAGGATCTATAATTAGAATCACACACAATCTGTCAGCCTCCACATTGAAGGATCGAAGGGCCTGGAACCAGATATTCCAAAAGGCAAAGAAACTTGGATTACAGCCAAGAATAACCTATCCAGCTAGAATGAGCATTATCCTCCAGGGCAGAAGATGGTCATTCAATGATATAGGTGAATTTCACCTATTTCTAATGAAAAGACCAGATCTGAACAAGAAATTTGACCTTCAAACACAGAACTCAAGAAAAGCATAAAAAGGTAAAAAGGAAAGGACTCTTGAGAACTATATTTCTATTATGGGGATACTTAAAGATTGGGGGTATAATTTGATATTACTTCGATAATATGAAAAAGAAAACTAGAGGGGGAAAAGGCAATCATACTGGGGAAAAGAGGGAAAAGGTGGTAAAATAAGGTTTAAAAAAAAGGAGGTAAAAATAAAGTAAAATCTCATGAAGAGGCAAAGAAAACCTAATATAACTGAGGGAAAGAAGGGAAGGAGATGAGCATTGTGTAAATCTTACTCTCATCAGATTGGGCTCTAAAAGAGTATATCAGACACATTTGGTTTCACAGAGAAACTTGTCCTTCCTTATAGGGAAGTGGGAGGGAAAGGAGGAAAAGAAAGGGATAGACTAATAGAAGGGAAAATAGGGGAAAGGAGTAAAAAAGGGGGAGGGGTTCTAAAGAGGGGAGGATTGTTTGGGGGAGGTGGTCATCAAAAGCAAAATAGGAAGGGGGAAGGGAGAAAGGGGAAAGGAAAGGGAAAAAACATAACTTGGGTAAATAAGATGGCAGGAAATACAGAATTAGTTATTTTAACTGTGAATGTGAATGGGATGAACTCTCCATAAAGCGGAAGCGGATAGCAGACTGGATTAAAACCCAGAATCCAACAATATGTTGTCTACAAGAAACACATCTAAAGCATAGAGACACATACAGAGTGAAGGTGAAAGGCTGGAGCAGAACCTATTATGCTTCAGGTGAACAAAAAAAAAAAAAGAAAAAACAGGGGTAGCAATCCTGATATCAGATCAAGTAAAAGCAAAGATAGATCTAATCAAAAGAGATAAGGAAGGAAACTATATTTTATTAAAGGGTACCATAGATAATGTTGCAATATCAATACTAAACATATATGCACCAAGTGGTCTAGCATCCAAATTCCTAGAGGAGAAATTAAGAGAGATGCAAGAAGAAATAGACAGCAGAACTATACTAGTGGGGGATCTCAACCTTGCTCTCTCAGAATTAGATAAATCAAACCACAAAATAAATAAGAAAGAAATTAGGGAGGTAAACCAATTGTTAGAAAAGTTAGGTTTGATAAATCTTTGGAGAAAATTGAATGGAGACAGTAAGGAGTTTACTTTTTTCTCTGCAGTACATGGAACTTATACAAAAATTGACCATGTGTTAGGGCATAAAAACCTCAAAATCAAATGCAGAAAGGCAGAAATAGTAAATGCATCTTTTTCAGATCATGATGCAATAAAAATCACATGCAATAAAAGCCCAGGAGAAAATAGACCAAAAGTTAATTGGAAATTAAATAATCTAATCCTGAAGAATGAATGGATGAAAGAGCAAATCATAGATACAATCAATAATTTCATCCAGGAGAATGACAATGATGAGACAACATACCAAAATTTGTGGGATATGGCCAAAACGGTCATAAGGGGTAATTTTATATCTTTAGATGCTTACTTGCATAAAATAGAGAAAGAGAAGATCAATGAATTGGGCTTACAATTTAAAAAGTTAGAAAAAGAGCAAATTAAAAACCCTCAATTAAATCCCAAATTGGAAATTCTAAAAATAAAAGGGTAAATTAACAAAATTGAAAATAAGAAAACTATTGAATTAATAAATAAAACTAGAGAAACGATCAGCGGGATGATTTCAGAGAGGCCTGGAGAGACTTGCATGAACTGATGCTGAGCAAAATGAGCAGAACCAGGAGATCAATGTACACGGCAACAACATTACTATATGATGATCAGTTCTGATGGACATGGCTCTCTTCAACAATGAAATGTTTCAAACCAGTTCCAATTGTTCAGTGAAGAAAGCCATATACACCCAGAGAGAGGGATGTGAAATGTGGACCACAACATAACATTTTCATGCTCTCTATTGATGTTAGCTTGCATTGTGTTTCCTTTCTCTTATTTTTCTTTCTTGTAAATACAATTTTTCTTGCACAAAAATGATGTGTGGAAATATGTATACATATATTCGATTTGTCAAGTATTTTAACATAATTAACATGTAGTGGATATGTAAGGGAGGGGTGGGGAGTAGGGGGGAAAATTTGTAACAGATAGCTTTGTAAGGGTTAATGTTGAAGAATTACCCATACATATGTTTTGCAAATAAAAAGATTTAATAATAAATAAAACTAAGGGTTATAAAATAAATAAATAAATAAATAAAACTAAGAGTTGGTTTTATGAAAAAACCAACAAAATAGATAAGCCTTTAGTTAATTTGATTAGAAAAAGGAAAGAGGAAAATCAAATTGTTAGTCTCAAAAATGATAAGGGAAAGCTTTCCTCCAATGAAGAGGAAATTAGAGTAATAATTAGGAGTTACTTTGCCTAACTTTATGCCAGTAAGTTTGATAATCTAAATGAAATGGAGGAATAGCTACAAAAATATAGGTTGCTCAGGTTAACAGAAGAAGAAATAAATTATTTAAATAGCCCCATTTTAGAAAAAGAAATAGAACAAGCTATTAATCAACTCCCTAAGAAAAAATCTCCAGGACCAGATGGATTTACATGTGAATTCTACCAAACATTCAAAGATCAATTAATTCCAATACTATATAAATATTTGAAAAAACAGGGACAGAAGGTATACTACCAAATTCCTTCTATGATACTGATATGGTGCTGATAGCTAAACCAGGTAGGGTGAAAACAGAGAAAGAAAATTATAAACCAATTTCCCTAATGGATATTGATGCAAAAATTTTAAATAAGATATTAGCAATGAGATTACAGAAAGTCATCCCCAGGATAATACACTATGACCAAGTAGGATTTATACCAGGAATGCAGGCCTGGTTCAATATTAGGAAAACTATTAGCACAATCAATTATATTAATAACCAAACTAACAAAAACCATATGATTATCACCATAGATGCAGAAAAAGCATTTGATAAAATCCAACACCCATTCCTATTAAAAACACTAGAGAGTATAGGAATAAATGGGCTTTTCCTTAAAATGATTAGTAGCATCAAAACCATCAGCAAGCATTGTATGTAATGGAGACAAACTAGAACCATTCCCAATAAGATAAGGAGTGAAACAAGGCTGCCCACTGTCACCATTACTATTTAATATTGTATTAGAAATGTTAGCTTTGGCAGTAAGAGAAGAAAAAGAGATAAAAGGAATTAGAGTAGGTAATGAAGAAACTAAATTACCACTCTTTGCAGATGACATGATGGTATACTTAGAGAACCCTAGAGACTCAACTAAAAAACTACTAGAAACAATTCACAACTTTGGCAAAGTTGCAGGATTCAAAATAAATCCACATAAATCATCAGCATTTTTATTATCAACAAAGTTCAGCAGCAAGACATACAAAAAGAAATTCCATTCAAAATAATGGATGATAGTATAAAATATTGGGAATCTATCTGCCAAGGAAAAGTCAGAAACTATACGAACTAAACTACAAAACACTTTCCACACAAATAAAATTAGACCTAGTCAATTGAAAAAACATTAAGTGCTCATGGATAGGCTGAGCTAATATAATGAAAATGACAATACTACCCAAACTAATTTACTTATTTAGTGCCATACCAATCAAACTCCCAAGAAATTATTTTACAATTCTAGAAAAAACAGTAGCAAAGTTCATTTGGAAGAACAAAAGGTCAAGAATTTCAAGGGAATTAATGGAAAAAAAAAAAAAAAGGCTGATGAAGGTGGTCTTGCTGTACCAGATCTAAAATTATATTATAAAGCAGTGGTCATCAAAACCATTTGGTACTGGCTGAGAAATAGAGCAGTCAATCAATGGCATAGGATAGGATATCAGGACAATCTAGGCAATAACTTTAACAATTTAGTGTTCGATAAACCCAAAGACCCCAGCTTTTGGGATAAGTATTCACTATTTGGCCAAAACTGCTGGGAAAATTGGAAACTAGTGTGGAAGAAATTAGGGCTTGACCCACACCTAATACCACATACCAAGATAAGATCTAAATGGGTTCATGATCTAGATATAAAGAGTGATATTGTAAGTAAATTAGAGGAACATAGTATAGTTTACCTCTCAGACCTGTGAAGATGGAATAAATTTATGTACAAAGAAGAACTGGAACTCTTAACTGAATACCAGATAGATAATTTTGACTAAATTAAGTTTAAAAAGTTTTTGTACAAACAAAACCAATGCAGTCAAGATTAGGAGGGAAGCAATAAATTGGGAAATCATCTTTACATTTAAGGGTTCTGATAAAGGTCTCATCTCTAAAATATATAGAGAATTGTTTCATATTTATAAGAATTCAAGCCATTCTCCAATAGATAAATGGTCAAAGGATATGAACAGACAATTGTCAGATGATGAAATTAAAACCATTTCTAGTTATATGAAAAGTTGCTCCAAATCACTATTGATCAGAGAAATGCAAATTAAGACAACTCTGAGGTACCACTACACACCTGTCAGATTGACTAAAATGACAGGAAAAGATAATGACAAATGTTGGAGAGGATGTGGGAAAACTGGGACACTGATACATTGTTGGTGGAACTGTGAATGGATCCAACCATTCTGGAGAGCAATTTGGAGCTATGCTCAAAAAGTTATCAAACTGTGCGTACCCTTTGACCCAGCAGTGTTTCTTCTGGGCCTATATCCCAAAGAGATCTTAAAGGAAGGAAAGGGCCCCACATGTGCAAGAATGTTTGTGGCAGCCCTTTTTGTAGTGGCTAGAAACTGGAAACTGAAGGGATGCCCATCAATTGGAGAGTGGCTGAATAAATTATGGTATATAAATGTTATGGAATATTATTGTTCTGTAAGAAACGACCAGCAGGACGATTTCAGAGAGGCCTGGAGAGACTTGCATGAACTGTTGCTGAGTGAAACGAACAGAACCAGGAGATCATTATTCACGGCAACAATATTACGTGATGATCAATTCTGATGGACATGGCTCTCTGCAACAATGAAATGTTTCAAACCAGTTCCAGTCGTTCACTGAAGAAAACCATATACACCCAGAGAGAGGGATGTGAAATGTGGACCACAACATAACATTTTCATGCTCTCTATTGATGTTTGCTTGCATTGTGTTTCCTTTCTCTGATTTTTTTTTCTTGTAGATATGATTTTTCTTGCACAACAATAAGTGTGGAAATATGTATCCATATATTCGACTTGCCAAGTATTTTAACATAATTAACATGTAGTGGATTTCCTGCCATCTAGGGGAGGAGTGGGGACTGGGGGGAAAATTTGAAACGAAAAGCTTTGTAATGATCATTGTTGAAGAATTACCCATACATATGTTTTGCAAATAAAAAGCTTTAATAATAAAACAAAAAACAAACAAACAAACAAAAACAAAAACAATCACTTCCGGGAATCTAGGGAAGGACCTCTTTCTGGGTGACTTCCCAGAGGGAGGGTCTGCCCATGTCACTCCCCAATTCTCCAGAGGTTTCCTATGACCTCCAGCTCCACAGCCCCCTGGCTTCCCTCTGCCTTCTCACCTCCTCAGCCAGGACTTCCCCTCTTGCACTCAGGGCCTAGCCAAACAGGGCTTCTTTTCTTCCCTGACAGCTCCCCTTCCCCTCCATCCCAGGGTCCTGGATCCCTTCAGGAGCCCCTGGGCCTGGTTTCCTGCTGCCCAGTAGTTTCACACCCGCACACTGCACACGTGACACACACATGTGACACACATGGCTCTGCTCTAGGTGCCCCCCCCCCACATGGGCTCCTTGAGGGCCCTTCACAGACTCCCACAATCACGCCACTGTAAGTGTCTGGGGGCCTGACCCAGGATCCTGGCTCCAGGGCTGGGCAGGACCTGATTTTACAGGTGCAGAAACTGAGGCCAGCAGCTGGGACTGTTCAGGGCCGGCCCCTGGCCAGTCACCTGCCCACTCTGTGGCCATGCCCCCTCTCTTTCCAGATAAAGCCATGGAGCGAATTGTCCTGTCCGGTCAAGGTCTACTTCTGCATCACGCTGGTGTCTCTCCTGAGCATCATTGGGTTAACCATAAAGACCCTCGTGCAAAAGTCGGACGAGAACTTCACTGTCTCCCTCATTCAGCTCATCGGCGTGGGTAAGAGGGGGCACTCTGGGGGGGTCTGTGCTCAGACGGGGGCACAGGCCGGGGGGCCGGCGTTCATCCTCTGTTCTCACTCACCTGGGCAGGAGCCCCAGATTGTATGTGAGATTTCAGTGATGACTCCCAAACTGCCGCAGTATCAGGTTCTGCTTCCTGTTCTCCTCGTCCCTGGCTCTGAATCTCCCCAAGTGATTGGAAGCTCCCTGAGGACAGGGACCATTTGTCGCCTCTCTTTGTATCCACAGTGCCTGGCACAGGAGGCGCTTAATAAGTGTTTATTGACCCATTGACTGAGGGTACCGTCCTACCCTGACCTTGGGAGCCACTGTTCCCTCCAGGGTTCCTCCCTTGGAACCTTGGCTGGGCCTGTGATCAGAGGCCTGCCTGGGCAGTGCCCCCAGTGCCTGGGCACAGGGGAGCCACTTCATCAGTGCCAGGTGGCTCAGAGGGAGGGGGATTGTCTAGGGCGTGGGGCCTGCCCTCCCCAGCAAAGCCGGATCCCTCATTCAGTCGATGAATTCGGTGGCCTCTCACGTCAGGGACATACTGGAGGGCTAGCCTGTAAGTCCTTAAGGCCAGGGAGCATTGGGGGTTCTCAGCTGGACGTGGGCTCCCCACAAAGCATAAACACAACTTCTCAGTGCTTGAGGAGGCCTGGTGCAGCCCCCCTGAACTGCCAATGAGGGACCTTGAGCCCCAAAAGGCAGGGGCTGGCCCAGGTCATCCCCAGGGAGCCTGTGGTCCAAGGCTGACTCCCAGTCTCTGGCCTTGCTACCAATGGGCGAGAGAACAAGAAGCTGCCCGACACCTCCCTCCACTCCAGAGGGATTGATGGGCCAGAGGCCACAGTGACCGAGAGGCCCTCAGACTGCTATGGGTAGTCTGGGAGACGCCATGAAGGATGGCACCTCTTCCCCTCCTCCTTCCCTGCCTCTCCCCTTGTCCTTCCTTCCTTCCTTCCTCTGTCCCTCTCTTCCTCCCTCACTTCTTCCTTCCTTCCCTCCCTCCCTCCTTCTCTCACCCTGTTCCCTCTCTCCCTCCTCCCTCTCTCCTCCCTCCCTCCTCCTCTCCTTCATCCCTCCTTCCCTTCCTCTCTTTCTTCCTTCCCTCCCTCCTTCCTTTTCCCTCTCCCTCCCTCCCCTCTCTTCCTCCCTCCCTCTTTCCCTCACCCCCTTCCTCCCTCCCTCCCTCTTTCCTTTCCTCCTTCTCTCCCTCCCTTCCTCCCTCTCTCCCTCCCTCCCTTCCTTCTCTCTTTCTCAGTACATGTGGTTTGCCTTTCTCTCGCTGCCTTGAGGCTAGAACCTAGGATCTCTCCCTCGGCCCCTTGGCACCCCGGCCTCCTCAGGACTCAGCTCCAGCCTCAGCCTCTGGGGGGGGGGGCCTTTCTGGCTTCCCCAGCTACCAGTGTCTCCCCCTCAAGTTTCCCCCAGACTCCTCTGTAGGGGTCCCAGACATGTGATCCCTGCTGGGTTCCTGTGGGCAGTTTACTCCGGTCCCCTCAGAGCCTGGCACAGGGTATGGCACCCAGTGGGCCCTTAATAAACACCATCGACTGACTAACCAAATCATGTCAAGCCAGCAAACATCAGTCCAGGGGCTTCCCGGGGCCGGGCCGTGGGCTCAGTGGAGCTGAGGGAGCCCCGTGTGGGCCTTGGCCTGGGGGGGCCCTGCCCAGAGCTGGCGCCTTCCTTCATGAGCCGGGACCTAATTTCTGCCTGTCTCCGCTGGCCCCTGATGCTTCCTGACGCAGAACCCCTCACAGCCATCTTGAGAATCACTCCAACTAGCTCCCTCCTTCAAGAAGATGACCTTGGCTCTTGCTTCTGCCTCATTACCGGGAGCTGGCCGGCCACCTGGGGAGCACAGTGGGGCTGCTGGGCCTGGCATCCCGACGCTTGCCCATGCCCGCTTGTCCTCCTGGAGCCTGGGCATCTTCCCTGGGGAAGAGGAACGGGCAGGGTCTGTGTCCTGGCAGCTGGCTCAGGAGGAAGGTTGAGGGGGAGTGCCCAGCCAGCCTGGCCAGCCCAAGGTCTGCCCGAGCTTTCTGTCCATTAGTCATAAAATGAGGTAAATAAGCTTCGTGTTCTTCCCCTGGGAAATCTCAGCTTCTGGAGAATTGGGCGTGCCCTTCAACTGGCGCCACTTCTCAGGGCCCTCGGTGCCTTTCGGGGATGATTTTCCCAATAACCCAAGGCTCTCAGGCACCTTTCCCGGCGGTGACCGTCTCCTCCTGGAAGCTTGGTGGCCCAGGGAGAGGCTGTGGATCGGCCCCCTTTCCTCCGAATGGCTCGTGGGCAGCCTTCCTTCTAGGACACCCTGGGAGCCCCAAGCTCCCCAGTGCCCGGCCCTCTGCTCCCCAGTGCCCGGCCCTCTGCTCCCCACTGCCTGGGCCTCTGCTTCCCAGTGCCCGGCCCTCTGCTCCCCAGTGCCTGGCCCTCTGGGCAGCTCCCTTCCTCAGCTTGTGTCTCAGATGCTGCCATTTAGCCAGGCCAGCGCCTGGCCCTGCAGCCCCATCACCCCCCACCTTGGACCTCCCTGGGCCCAGGAGGACACAGAGCCCAGGGGGGAGCCGGAGCTTGTCCTGGGAGGGGCCTGGGGGCCGGAGTGAGGCATGGCGCCGAGTCTGCCCAGGCCCGGCCCTGACTCAGGCCTTCCCGGCTGCAGGCCCTGTGTCCCCCCGGCTCTAGTCAGCCCTTCAGAGGCCCCTCCTGAGATTAGGCACTGCCCAAGGCACTGGGGAGGCGGCTGTGGGACAGTCCCTGCCCTCCAGAAGCTTGCAGTCTCCTGGGGAGAATCAGCAAGTCTGTGAGAGTGCCATGGAGATTGCCCAGTGCCCTCCATGTCCATAAAACCGGTCAGTGCCCACAACGGGCCGAGCCCGAGGGGCCAGGGGCCGGGCTCCTGCGTGAGGCGGGGGCCACATCTGGCTTCTTTCTGGCTGCCCCCAGTTTGGTGGAGCAGGGAGTCCTTCACCTCGCCTGCCTGTTGTCTCCCTGATTGGTTCTTTTGATGAGTCCCCTTCAGCCAGGTTGCCTTAGTGATAACTGCTTTGCAGCCCCCTCCTTCCCCATTTCTTTTCCTCGTTTCTCTTGAGGTTTTTTGAGGTTTGTTATTTTTTCTCCTTCTATAAAAGGATCCTTAGGTCGTGGGACTGGTGGGCGTTGGAATCAGTCAATGAGTTTTGCCTCTTTGGTGTCATTTGTTCTGATGACGTGCTTCTGATGAAATGTTTGCTGGTGCCATGGACTTTGGGGGCAAGGTAATAGGCAAGGTGGGGCACACTGACAGCTGGCAGAATCAGGAAAGGCCGGGAGCCGAGCCTTGAAGGGGGGCAGCCTGTGCAACGACACAGAGGGGGGAGACGATCATTGCCCGGCAAAGCCGTCTGCTCTGGAAGCGAGTCCTGCTGGGGGGTCCTGAGCTCCATGGAGACCTCCAAGGCCCCTTGGGGCTGAGACTTTGTGCCTCCAGAGGGAGGGGCAGCAGCCTGCACCCTGGTGTCCTCCGTAGGGCGAGGGAAGGACCGGGGGCATCCTGTGGCAGCCAGAAACACGTCTGTGTCTCCGTTTGTCTCGGTCAGTGTTCTGCATTTATTATGTGACCCGGGGGATCCTCCAGGAGAATCGCCAGGAGCTCATCGTCTTCATCCTCTCCATCCTGCTGGTGATGTTCCGCTCCCTGGTAAACTTCCTCGTGCTGACCGCGGAGGAGAAGCCCGCCAGGGAAGACCCCGTCATCCTGGTGAGCGTGCGCGCTCCCTTCGGCCCTGCCTAACCCCTTCTGCAGCGGGCCCTGGGAAGGAGATGGGGGGCCCGGGCGGGGGACTGCTGGCTGCCCGAGCCCCAGAGATGCCCTCCTTGCAGCGGGTGCCCCTGCTCTCAGGAGCTGCCACTGGGCTTTTGTTCCCGTCCTCATGGAGGCCAGGAAAAGCGCCTCCAGCGCCAGTGACTTGGGCCTTCCAAGGCCACTTGGTATCTCTCTTGCCCCAGCCTTCCTCCCCCGGCTCCCTCTGGTCTCCCCTTAGCCCAGCCCACACATAGGTGTTCCTGCTCCGGGGACCTCCGAGGATGGGGATCTCACCCCTTCTGGAGGCTGCCCTGCGTCCTGCCCAGGTTCTCCCCTGGTGTGGGAGGAGGCCCCTCAGGCTTCCAAGGCCCGAGCTGCAAAAGAGCCCTAGGGGCACATGCCCCACCCCTGTCTCCCCAGACTGCCCTGCTCATCGTCTGCACCCCGAGCTGCCCCAGAGGGTTGCCATGGTCTCTCCTGGTGCTGGGGCTTCCCCTCAGCTGACTAAGCACCCAGAAGCTCCTCTGAGGTTTCTAACCCCGTTGGGAGAGAGCAAGGTCCAGGCCCCATCCCTTCCTCCTGGCTCAGTGCCCAGGAAGCCGGGTGAGAGCCCCAAGCTCTTCCGGGATTCCCCACTGTCCGCTTCCTTGTGTCCGGCCCTGTCTCCCCCTCCCCCACTCTGCAGAGGAGGTGCTGCCCAAGCTGAGCTGGGAAGGCCCCTGAGGGAGGAGAGATGGCATGGGGGGGCAGGGGCAGCACCCTGGGCCAGGTCCCCCCATCTCCCAATCCCTCGGCCCACTCCTCCCCATCCCCCTGCCTCCCTGTGCCAGGGCGGCCGCATCTGCCCCTCCGGGAGGGCTTCCCCGTGTCCCAGCCTCTCTTAGACAGCGACTCTCATTTGGGCCCCTGGGCTGGGCTGGCCGGGGAGCCCGTCGGGTCGGGAGCGGGGGCCTCGGGCCAGGCTGCAGCAGGTGGGCCGCTCTGTCCCCCCTCCCCAGGCCCGGTTCGTTGTGATCCTCCTGGTGGGCTGCTTCGACGTGATCTGTGCCGTGATCCTCATCCGGAGCCAGGGCATGATGGCCTTCCGAGTGGGCGGGGCCCTGGAGAGCCTCCAAGCCCAGTACTTCATGCTCAATCTCTGCTTCTCCATGCTGACCTTTGACCTGCAAGCCCAGGTAGGGAGAGCCCAGAAAGCCCCCCCAGAGGGCCCCCCTCCCCGCGCCAGGGCCTGCTTCCTCCCCCAAAAGGGGTTCTGTCCGACCAGCCCCTAAAAGGGTCCCGGGGTCCGGTGACCACTAACGAGCCGGGCCACAAGGGCCCAGGTACCCCCGGGACCCCCATGCGCCTCCCAGAAATAACCCTGAAGATTCCCAGGAGCACGTGGAGGGCAGCGCGGCATTTAGAGAGCCCTGGGCAAGGGGACACAGAAGTGCCAGGACCCCAGGCTCCTGGGAATTTAGGGGGAGGGGCCCAGGAATTCTTTGTCTAATGGTTTATGTAGGCTTGGGAGAGGAGCCCCCGGGGGAGGGGAGGGGAGGGAGCCCCGGGACTCCTTCTCGAGAGGACGTGGCAGGAGCTGGATTCAGGTCTCACCTCTGACACATCCTTCAGCCCCAGCGCTGTCAGACAGTTGTGAGGAGGGGCTGACAGCCCCCCCGGGGGCGTGATGCACCCTCCAACCTCTGGCTGTACCCCAAAAGGCTCCCCCAGCTGTTCTGCTTAGGCCATTAAAAATCCCTCCTGGACTTGTGGCCAAGGGAGAAGGGAGAAGGCCTTGGGTGGGGGCAGGTGGAGGCGGGCTGGCTCCCGGCCCAGGTGCTGGCCATGGTGCCCAGGAGCCCTTGCCATGGCAGCCACCGGGGCGGGCAGGGACTTCTGGGGGTGATGGGTGCAGTGTGGTCTCAGCCTTGTGAAGTAAGCTGCTGAACCCATTTTATAGAGGAGGCACTGAGGCCTGGGGGGAGTGAGGCTCTGGTCAGGGGGTGCAGGGAGCCGGCTCAGAGCCGCCAGAGCCTAGGAGCGCCTCCCAGGCCCCCACCGGCCCCTGCCCCCTCCTTCTCCTGGCTGCTCTCATAGCCCGGCTGCCTGGGGCTGGGGGCCTGACTACGGGCACGGTCTCTCTTTCTGGCCCCCCTCGGTCAGCACTTGTGCCTCTGCCCTCAGCCCTGGCAGGGCCTCCCAGCGCGGTGCCTCTGCCCTCGCCCTCTGTGCCGGCCCTGGCAGCTCAGGCGACTCCATCACTCTCTGTGACGTAGAACCAGTCCTGAGCTCAGGGCTGGCACTCCGGGGGCACAGGAGGTGCTGTCAGGAAAGGGGGAGCCCCGGGATCACCAGGAGGGGCCCCAGGGGCGAGGTGTCCTGCCGGCCTGTGGAGAGGGCAAAGGCAGGGAGTGCCAGCCGGGCAGCACAGCCTGGGCCGAGCAGGGAGAGGCAGCAGTTCTCCGCTTACTGCTTGCCCGGCTTAGGGCAAGGGGGGCCAGATCGGGAAGGCCCACGGAGGCCCCTCGGGGCCCCTGAGGGGGAGCTTCTGGAGCGCTTGCAAACAGTGATAGGACCTGCCACCAGCTGGCACCCGCAGCTCTGTGCCATCTGGCAGCTTCCTTCTCTCGGAGGGGCTCAGCCTCCTGGCAGGAGGAGGCACGGGCATCTGGGCACTGCACCTTGGGGGTCCTGGGCTGAGACACCCAGGGAAGGGCTCCCCCCGGCCCCCCCCAACCTTCTGCATGGGCCAGCGGTGAGGGACCCCAGACCAGGGCCTTGTGCCCATCGAGGCTCTCCTTCCTGGGGCGTCCCTCACAGCTACTGCCAGCTCATCTGGAGCTCCCTCGCTGGCCCACAGGGGCCTGGAAACTGGGGGGCTGCCATCCCACCCAGCCAGAACCCCCCCTCGCAGGGTGCACCCCGCGAGCCAGCCCCTCAGAGGAGCAGAACGTCAGCCCAGGCCCCATGGTGGGGGAGGGTCCCACGGGGGGAGGGTCCCACATGAGGCCGGTTGCGCCCTGAGCCCCCCCCCCGTCTCTCTCCAGCTCTGCCTGTGTGTCCTGATCCTGACCTCGGGCCTGTACGCCTCGCTCCAGCACAGCCTCATCCTCATCGTGGGCGTGCTCTGGGCCGGCCTCAAGGTGACCATCGGCATCCTGGCCGTGAGTATGAGCTGGGGGGAGGGGTCACACTGGGCTGGGCTCCCACTGTGTGGTTCTTGGACCCTCCCAGGGCCGCTCTGCTCCTTCCTGGGCGTCCCCTGCGGGGGGTATGTGCAGTTTAGGAGCTTTCAGGACATGGTTCCAAAGAGCTTTCTGGGGCTCTGGACCAGTTCACAGCTCTACCATAAGGCCCTGAGGTCCCTGTTTCCCCCCACAGGCCCTTGCATTTTTTCCCTTTTTTTTGCAAGTGCTTTTATTTTACATTTCTCTAATTACCAGTGACTTAAAGCACTTTTTTTCATACAGTAGCTTGGATTTCTTTCTCTTAAAACTGTTTGTCCATATTCTCTGACCATTTGTTGAGTAGGGAATGGCTCTTGCTCTTAGAAATTTTAAATATTCCCTATACCTAACTTAGGCATGAGACCTTTCTCAGGGAGGCTTGCTGAAAATTTCCCTCCGTTTCCTGTTTTTCTTCAAATTTTCAGTGCATTAGTTTTGTTTGTGCAAAAACTTTTAAATCTTATGCAATTAAATGATCCCTTTTCCTTCTGTGATTTTTCCCAGTTTTGCTTCTCGTCTGTCCCACACCATAGAGCCGAAAGATAATTTCTTTCTTGTTCTTTTACTTTGCTTATGATGTCACCCTTTATGTCTAAGTCATGTACTCAGTGGAGACTGTATTGGAATAGACTATGAGATGTTGCTCTGGGCCTAGTTTCTGCCAGGCTGCTTTTCGGTTTTCCCACCAGTTTTTGTTAAATAACAAGTTAACTGGCATCTTGGGGTCTCACTAGGCTGTTGTGCTTATTTGCTTTTATTAGTTGTGTGCTTGAGTAGTTCCTGTGATCAAACTCTTTCTTTCTTATCCAGTACCAAATTGTTTTGATGATTATTGCTTTATAGTGTATTTCAAAATCTGGCCCTGCTAGGCCCTCTTACTTTCCACTTTTTTTCCCTATTCATTCCCTTGAGATTCTTGACCTCTAGATGAATTTTGTTATCTTTTTCTAGCTCTATGAAGTAATCCACGGGAGTCTGCCTGCTTGATTGACATGGCATTGAATAAGTAAATTAATTTAGGTTCTATTTTCATGTTTATCATCTTGGCTTGCCCTATCCATGAGCAATAAATAATTCCCCAATTACTAGTGAAGAAGAGTGTTTTGTAGTTATGTTCATATCATTCCTGTGTGTCTCAGTAAACAGACTCTCAAAATATTTTACATGTTCTGTAGCCATTGTAAATGGAATTTCTCTTTCTCTTCTGGCTTCTTTTTGTTGATAACATACAAAATTGCTAATGATTTAGGTGGGTTTATTTTATATTCTTCAATTTTGTTGGAATTATTAGTTTTTTTAATTAGTTTTTCAGTTAATTCTCTATATCATTTGCTAAAAAAGCAATACTTTTGTTTCCTCTTTGCCTATAGTTATTCCTTCCACTTCTTTTCTTGTTATAGCTAGCAATTTTAGCACAATAATGAATAGTAATTATCATAATGGACTTTCTTGCTTTACTCTGATTTTACTGTACAGGCAGCTAGTTTATCCCCATAATTTGGTTTTAGATAAATGCTAATTTTTTATATTATAGAAAAAATTTATTTATTCCTATGCTCTCTAATATTTGTAATGGGAATGAATGTAGTTTGTCAAAACCTTTTTCTGCATTGAAATAATTTGATGATTTTTGTGGTCTAGTTAATTGTCAGTTAGTTTTCCTAATATTGAACCACTCTTGCATTCCTGCTGCTGATCCATTCTGGTCATAGATTATATAATCTTTGTGATATTCTATAGTCTCCTTTCTAATACTTTATTTAAATTTTTTTATATCAATATCATTAGGCATAGTGGTCTTTAGTTGTGTTTTTTTCTCTTCTGTTTTCATTTGCTGTGGTTTAGGCGTCAAACCTATTTGTATTATAGAAGTAATTTGGTGGGAGCCTTTCTTTTCCTAATTTTTTCAGATAGAATTCTTCTTGTTCATTTCTGATACTAATCAATTTAGCTTTTTGCTTCTTAAAAAATCATGTTTCCCTCCAAAAAAAACCCAGTTCCTAGTTTTATTAATTCATTTGTTTGTTGTTGCAGTTCCCTTAATTCAATTGTTGTTGCAGTTTTATTAATCTTTTCTTTGATTTTTAAGATTTGTTTCTTGTTTAATTAGTTTTTTATTTGTTGATTTATTTGTTGTTTTTTTAAAAATTGTATGCCCAGTTCATTGATCTGCTCTAAAAATTTCAACTCACTAAACTCACTAAAAATTTCTAAAAAACTTTTTTGATACATTGAGTTGTTATTGATATTATCTTTGATGAAATTAGTGAAATTTTTATTTCAGTGATTTGTTCTTTGGCCCACTTGTTCTTTAGGATTGTTATATTTAGTCTCCAATTAATTTTTTTCCTCAATTGTATTTTTTTTTTTTTTTTGCTGAGGCAATTGGGGTTAAGTGACTTGCCCAAGGTCACACAGCTAGGAAGCGTTAAGTGTCTGAGGCCAGATTTGAACTCAGGTCTTCCTGACTTCAGGACCGGTGCTCCATCCACTGAGCCACTTAGCTGCCCCTATTTTATTTTTCTAAATACATGTAAAGATTGCTGTAACATTGTGTTGCATTTTTCCCCTCCCTTCCCTACTACCCCCTCTCCAAGACAATAATCAATCCAATATAGGTTCAGAACAATGAAAATTGTTCATATCCTTTAGCCATTTATCAATACATTCCTTCTAAATATAATTCTTTATTTGTCATGGTGTACGAGAAAAAAATCAGACTAAAAGGGGGAAAAAAAAACCATGAGAAAGAAAGAACAAGCAAACAAACAAACAAGGTGAAAATACTGTGTTGTGATCCACATTCAGCTTCCCTAGTTCTCTCTCTGTCTGTGGATGGCGTTTTCCATTCCAGATCTATTGGAATTGTCTTGGATCACCATATTATTGTTGAAGAGTCAAGTCCGTCACAGTTGATCATCACATAATTTTGCTATTACTGTGTACAATGTTCTCCTGTTTCTATTCATTTCACTCAACATGAATTCATGTAAGTCTGGGATTTTCTGAAATCAGCCTGTTTATCATTTCCTATAGAACAATAACATTTCATTACATTCACACACTATAACTTATTCAGCCATTCTTCAATTGATAGGTACCTACTCGATTTTCAGTTCCTTGCCACTACAGAAATGCTGTTACAAACATTTTTTGCACATGTGGATCCTTATTCCTCTTTTATGATCTCTTTATGATATAAACATAACAGTGACACTGCTGGATATTAGTATGCACAGTTTGATAGCCCTTTGGGTATAATTCCAAATTACTCTCCAGAATGGTTAGATCAGTTCACAACCCACCAACAATGCATTAGTGTCCCAGTTTTCCCACATTCCCTCCAACATTTATCATTTTCTTTTCCTGTCATTTTAGCCAATCTGAGAGGTATGAAGTGCTACCTCAAAATTATCATAATTTGTATTTCTCTAATTAATAGTGACTTAGAACATTTTTTCATATGAGTATAATAGCTTTAATTTCTTCATCTGAAAATTGTTCATATCCTTTAGCCATTTATCAATTGGTGAATGGTTTGTATTCTTATAAATTTGACTCAGCTCTCTATATTTTAGAAATGAGGCCTTTATCAGAAACAATGACCATAAAAAGTGTTTCCCAGTTTTCTGCTTCCTTCCTGTTTTGATTGCATGGGCTGCATTGGTATTGTTTGTGCAAAAACTTTTAAATTTAATGTAATCAAAGATATCCATTTCGTATTTCAAATTGTTCTCTAGTTCTTCTTTGACCATAACTTCCTCCCTTCTCCACAGATCTGACTTGCTCTACAAATATGCCTATGTATCAGCCTTTGATGTCTAAATCATGAACCCATTTTGACCTTATTTTGGTCTAGGATATGAGATGTTGATCAATTTCTACTATGCTGCATTCCAATTTTCCAAGCAATTTTTGTCAAATTGTAAATTCTTAGCTCAGAAGCTTCTCCAATAAATTTTCAAGGGGCACTTTATTGAATATACTTTATTGCATTGTGACCCATAAAAAGACATATTTTATATTTCTGCTTTCTCCATGTGTGAGAGTAATGTTTCTCTTGACTCCTGTGTTTGCATTTCACAGTTTCTATTTGGTTCTGATAGTTTTATCAGGGACTCTTGGAAGTGCTGTTTCATTAATGGTCCATTTTTCCCCCCATAGGTTTATGTTCAGTTTTTCTTGGTAAGTTAGTCTTGGTTGAAAGCCAAGCTCTCCTCTCCTTTTTGCTGTTGGCTGCTAAGTTGTGTGTGATCCTTGGTATCTGGATGCTTTCTTTCTGGCTGCTTGTGGTCTTTGGCCTAGAACTTCTGAATCTTGGCTCTATTGTGCCTGGGCATTTTCATTTGGGATCTTCATTTAGGAGGTGATCAGTGGATTCTTTCTCTTTCTACTTTGTTCTTTGGTCATGAGAGATCTGGGTGATTTTCTTTTCAGATTTCTTGAAATATAATATCAGGACTTCTTTCTGGGTTGTGGTGTTCAAGTGTCCACGGATTCTTAAATTATCTCTCTCCAATCTGTTTTCCAAGTTGTGGTTTTTACTCTGGGATACCTTACATTTTCTCTTCCTCCTCCTTCTCTTTTGACTTAGGTGTTTGTTGTTGTTGCTTGTTGTTTTGCAGGCAATTGGGAGGAAGTGATTTTCCCAGTGTCACACGGCTTGTAAGTGTCTGAGATCAAATTTGAACTCAGGTCCTCCTGACTCCAGAGCCAGTGTTCTACCACTACACCATCTACCTAACCCTCTTGTGACTTAGTTTTAACATTTCTTGTTGTCTCACTGAACTTTGGCTTGGCCAGTTCTAATTTTCAGGGAGTTATTTTCTTCAGCAAGTTTTTACAACTCGTTAAAAGCTGTTTCCAAATCTTTTTTCCAGGGATCTCATTTCTTTGTGTTTTGTTCCTCTGTCCCTCTCATTTGCTTTTTAAAATCTTTTCCCCCCCCTTTTTCCAATTTTTGTGCCGTCTTTGCAGGAATTCTACTTAGACTTGTACCCAAGGTACACATTTTGGGAGAATATATGAGCAGAGTTTTTGTCCTCTTGGGTCCTTCTGGTTTTTCTCAGGATTGAAAAGACAGTCCAGGCTGGGCAGCTGTGAGCTTTCAGTGTTCCCAGTCCAGGGTCCCAGTCAGACCCCTAGTCTGAGCCCAGCAAATGCCTGACCTGGGCTTGGATGGGTACAAGACTAGATGTTGCCAGCCCCTGTTGGCCAGGGTGACAGACCAGTTCCCTTGGTCTGGGCCTCTTGCTCGGGTTGTTCCTCTGCAGGCTTCAGGCCGGGCTGGGGGCTAGGGTTGAGACCCTGCTCTGCCCCAGGCTCAGAGGTACACCTTCTTCCATTCCTCGCTGGGCACAGCTCCTCCGCTGCAAAGGCCGCTCCTAGACTTGGGCATGGGAGTGTGTGTGCCAGCGGGTGCTAGGCCCTTGGTTTGTCTCCATCCCCTTTCTTTCCCACCTCATAGGTGAGAAAGCTGAGAGTGGGGGAGGGACCCTCCTAAGAGGAGAGAGCCAAGAGAGCCCCTATCTCTTCATCCGGACATGGGAGATTGTGGGAGGGGACCCTCAGCCTCCTTGACCATCCTGGTTAGAAATGGGGCTCAGCGTCTGGGCTAGCCCAGATGACCAGGGCTTCCTGGCCTCCTTTGGAGTCTGTCCTGGCCTCTGCAACCTCAGCCCTCCTTTGCCCTTGGGCAGGCCAGTGACACCCCCTTTCAGAATCATGTTTTAAATGGACAAAACAAAGGGCACAGACCTGGAGAGGAACCAAGTATACTGACATTTGCTTATCAAAATGTTTTTTTAAAACCCTGGGCCCGGGGGTCAAGGTTCCACCCAGAGCCTCGCTCCCTCCCCAGATTTCTGATTGTGATGGCCCAGACACCCTGGTGAAGTCAGTGGGTGTGCCTGGTTTTGTTAAGGAAATCTCAGGTCGTCCTGGCAGCCGATGATGGTAGGCTCTCTGCGGGCCTGGGAGGGCCCAGTGAGGGGGGGCTAGGGACAGACCCCAGGAGACCTTGTCCAACACCCTCAGTTTGGAGAGGAGAAAACAGAGAGGAGGGACATGGCCCAAGTCACAAAGTAGTAAGTAGCAGAACCAGAATTTGAACTCGCGTCCGGAGACTGTGGGTTGTGTTCCTCTCTGCCTGAAAGAGTGGCCCCTGTTGTCTGAGGGGCCGTGACCCTGAGCATCAGGCTAAGCTCTGGAGGGCAGAGAGCTGCCCACCTTGCAGCCCTTCCCTGGCTTGTGATGGACAGAGCCCAAGGTGACCGCCAGGTAGAATGGGTCTGGGAACGCTGGCTTCCCCGTTGGGTGGACGGGCCTGGGAGGGCAAAGAGGAAAGTGACCCTTGTGGAGAGGGGCCACCCTGCCCTCCGAGCTGCTGCCTTTGGACTGGCTGGGCTGTGGAGGAGATCCTCAGGCCGGGTCAGGAAGGGCCCAGACCCACAGGGACACTCAGATGCCGGCCGGGCCCCTGGGGAAGAAGGCCGGGATTGTCCCAGAAGCTCCGAGCAGGAAGGGCTTGGTCCTAAGCTGAGAGGGGCCGAGGCTCGTGTGCAAGGCTCTGCAGGGGGCCTGTGGGCCGGGCTCCTATGGGGGCTGCCCTCATCGCCCCTCCGACATCCCAGCTCCGGGCCTCCATATCCCTGCCAGGCCTCAGCAGCTCTGTCCAGCCCTCCATGCCCCTGTGGACCAGAACCAAAGGGACCTGGGAGACCTCTCCCACAACAAGGCTGGGCCACTCCCAGGCAAAGCTCCCTTCTGGTCACAGTGCCCCGGGCTGAGGTGAATTTAGGGCTAGGCCTGTAGACAGGCCCTGGCACCCCAGGGCCTGTCTGGTGGGAGGGGGGTACCCAAAGGGCCTCTGGGGGCCTGCAGGCCAGAGAAGGGCCTTCCTCTTACTGACCAGCTACAAGGTTATTCTTCCTTTTATAAGTGGGGAAACTAAGGCCCCAGAGGTGATATAACAGAACCAGGCTGGCAGCCCCCATTCATAAAGCGCTTTAAAGTTTGCAGAGCCCTTCACCGACCTCGCCTTGTGAGGCAGGCCAAGAGCAAGTTTTATTGCCGTCTTCCACATGAGGAAGGTCAAAGGGCTTGCCCAGAGTCGCCCAGCTCCTAGGTGTCTGAGGGGACATTCACCCCCGGGTCCTCTGAACTGCAAGACTGGGACTGCCAGAGTCACCCGTGTTAGCAGCCAACTGAAAGGGGGAGCTCCCAGAAGATCCCTTCAGAGTCTCCCAAACCCCATTTTATAGATGAAGAAACTGAGTCCCAAGAGAAGAGCCTGCTTGCCCAGAGTCGCCCAGCGCAGGGCTGTGATTGGAACCCAGGTTCTCAAACGGGCAGTGGGTCAGAGCAGTGGGCCCAGGGCCAGATGGACTCCAGCCCCTCCCTTCCCACCTCCTGCCTCTCCATGGGGGCTTTCACTGGGGTCTCCAAGGCACATGGCTTTCTTTGCAGATTTTGCGGGAGCTGAAGGCCCTGGTGTGGATTTTCCTGGTGCAGAACGTCCCGGAAGTGGCTTACCTCTTCTATCTCCTGTACACGGTGAGGGGGCCTGGGCCCAGCCTGCCCCACCGGGCCTGGCCCGCTCCATGGGGCCTGGTCCACTCCACGGGGCCCGGCCCGCCAGGGCCCTGATGGGCAACAAGCCTCTGACCAAGACAGAGCCCCGAGTGGCAAGGGAATCTCTTCCTCACTCCCCTCCAGCTTGGGCCCGGCCAGGCTGACCCTTCACCCAGGACGTCAGCGGTGGCCCATGGCTTGTGTCCCCATTAGCCAAACTAGAGAAGGGCCAGAGTTAAGGGCGTTGGCTGAGGGCAGGGGCTCCTCCGTGCTGGGGAGGACGCCTCTGGAAGCAGAGCTGGAGAGAAGGCCCCCAGACTCACAGCAGGAGGCCACTAGGGGCGAGCTCGCCAGCTCTCAGGCCCCCAGAACGGGCCATCCCGGCCCTCCTGCTGGGTTTTGTTGTCAGGGGACAGGACTGCTGCTCCATAGGATGGGTCTTGGGTCTTGGGCTCCCCGGGAAGTTCTGAGGGGGATTTTCAGCTGCCTCGTGAGGGCTGCCTGGGTAGACTGAGGCACAAGTGGCTCGAAGCTTCCTCTGGGGATTGTGGTCACCATTACTGAGCACCGAGGAAGCTGGTGCCCACTCAGCACAGGGCCTTAAAGGCGGCCTTTGCTCCTGGTCTGAGCGGAAAGGCTTCTCACCCCCTCACAAGGCAGCGGCTGTGGGTGCCGTTAAGGGAAAGGCCCCGGGTTCCTCTGCTTTCTAGAGTTGTTTGTTTTGAACAGAAATAGGTATGAGGTTTTCCCAGAAGCCTTTTCAGCAACCGCCGGTCTCTTTTGGGTTCTTTGCTTTTGTTACTGCTTTTTTATGACATTTTTATGATGTTATAAACCAATTAGCTAGAGCAGGCTTGGGGATGGGAGAGGGCTGGGGGCCGGGGCTTCAGGGCTGCAGACCCCGGCCCTCTTGCTTCCGCTGCCTTCCTTTTCGCTTCCTGCCTCGCAGGGCCCACCCTGAGCAGGAGAAGGCTGGGCAGCTCACCGTCTCCTGGCCTGAGTTGGCCCTTTCCAGGCATCCCACCTGGCTTGGGAAGCGCTGGCAGCCAGTGCGGGTTGAGATTCGGGATGCTCCTGGTCCCTGAGGGGGCACTGGCTCCAAGGCCGTCCAGGAAGACCAGCTTCCTCTTCTGAGAGTCTGCAGATCTTGTGCAGGATGCAAGGACTCATTGAGAGGAGGAGGGAGAGAGCCAGGAAGGAGCAAAGGGGCCAGCCCAGCTGAACTTGCACCATTTCCCCAGGAGCAAAATTCAGCCGGGCCAGGAGTGACCCAGAAGGCTGCTCAGCACCTGGCGGGCCGGCCTTGGGGCTGACTAAGCTCCTGCGCACGCTCCCCTGTCCTGTCCGGCTCCGGATGACCTTTGGCCAGCACAGATGTTGGCTGGGGCCGGAGCTGGGGGGGATGGGCTGAGCTCTCCTCCTGGCCGGCCCCATCAGTGCCAGCCGGGAGCATTGGGAAGGGAAAGAGGCTTCCAGCTGGGAGTGGGGCGACCCCAAGGACGCAGCAAGCCGGGCCTTTGGAAGGAGCCCAGGAGCTGTAGAAGGGACCCTGGTGTGGCCGGGGGACAGCCTGGGCCTGGCCCCCTGAGAGCCGGCCAGGGGCAGGGGCTCTTGTAATTCTCATTTTGCCATGGGGAAAGGGAGGATTGGCCAGGCTAAAGCCTTATCCAAGGCCACAGAGCTGAGAAGTATCTGTGGCAGGATTTGACCTCAGGCCTTCCTGATGCCCCTGTGGGCTCTATCTGCTGGCTGCCACAAGCGTGGAGGGAGGCAGGTGAGAAGGCTTTATGGGAGATCAGTGGGGAGAGGGCCGGCCCCTGGCTCCCGCCCAAAGGACATCCTGGCTTCTGGCCCCAGGCACTCTCTGGGAACACAAGTTACAGAAGGTACTGGCTCAGGCAGGGAGGGGACCACCGGTCCGGTTGCTCTCCCTACCCTGGCCGGCCCCACCCCTTCATTTGACAGATAAGGAAACTGAGTCCAGAGAAGTGGGCGCTTACTCAAGGTCACACAGGGAGAGCCAGCAGGTTCTCAGGAATAAAATGTTGACCAAGGAAGGTGATCCCCGGGCTCCATTTAGAGAGGATTTCTGGGAATGGCTCATTCTCCCCGTTTGGTGGCCAGAGTGCCGCAGCTTTGGGAGGGGGTTGGGGGATCCACTCCGGCCTCTGTGGCCCCAGAGCCCCATGGAGAGAGCTGTGGCGGGCAGCGTGAGGGCCAGGGATCTCTCAGCACGGGCTTGCCAACGAAGGGCTGGCAGAGATCTGGCCTGCTCAGCCCAGCCAGGCCCGGGGGAAGCTCCTGGGAGGCCAGGGTCTTGGGGTCTCCTAAAACACAATTGGGTTATTGACTGGAGTGTGGCGGGGGCGGGAGGAGCAGGATTTGGGGGCAAAGGGAAGGGCAGGTATTGGGGGAGCCTGGAAAAGGGGCGCCCCAGTATAATTATTCCCCAAAGCGTGTGTGTATGTGAGCATGTGTGTACAGTGGCCGGCCCAGTCTCCTAGCCTGAGCTTTCCCCCCAGGCCCCAGCTCTGACTCTCAAGGGGCCCAGGCCAGAGAGGATCCCCCAGGAGGCCGGACCAGAGCCCAGTGGTGGTCCAGGGCACGGCTGTGACGGGTCGAGGCTCTCCCGGAGCATGGCAGAGCCCCTCCCTGCCCACTGAGCTCGCTCTTGTCTTTCCAGATCAGCAGAGCCTGGGGCCAGGACAGCTCGTACACTGGCGAAGCAGCGGCCATCGTGGGCTCGTGCATCTCTGTGGCCATCAAGTCTGTCTTGCTTTGGGCCCTGGTCCACGTGTATCGAAGCTTCGGCCAGGGTCTGAGAGAGAGAAGTGAGTGGGCCGTGGTTGCCCCGCCGCCCGCCCTCGCTGGGTCATAGGCCCTTAGGGGCTCTGTTTAACAGAGGAGGAAACTGAGGCGAAGGCTGGGCAGAGGCCTGGCTAGCCCGAGGCCACAGAGGGTCCCCAAAGGCCTTGTGCAGCCTGGGCAGCCAGACGGGGAGACTCCCTTTTCCAGCCCTGCTGGGGCTTTGCCCAATTTGATCTGGGCCCCGGGGTGCCTGGGCCTGTGTCTGACTGACCTGGGCCTTGGGGTCCCAGGGCGACCAGGCCTGTGTCTGACTGACCTGGGCCCTGGGATGA
>JAJPUD010012243.1:2332-12657 GCA_023553655.1 Myrmecobius fasciatus
ATACACATATGTATATATATATATGTATATGGTAAATAACAAGTAATCTCATAGAGAAAGTATTACTATTTAAGGAGATTAGAAAAAAATCTTCTTTTAAAAAGTGATTTAATAGAAACCAGGAGACATTGAAGAGAGAGAAAATTTTAGGAATGGGGGACAGTTACTGAAAATGCCCAGAGGAAAGAGATGGGATATTGCATACAAGGAACAGCAATGAGGACTGTATGACTCAATTATAGACTAGGTAGCAGTGGAAGATAGGAAGGACAAAAAAACCAAGAATTTAATGTGCCCATTATATGCCAGAACATATTACCATGCTAAACACTTTACAAATATTACCTCATTTGTTCCTTATAACAACTCTAAGAGGGAGTTTCCATTGTTATCATCTGCATTTAAACAGTTTAGGAAACAGGTTAACAGAGATGAAGTAAGTGATTTTCTGAGGGTTACAAAATTAGTAAGAATCTGAAAAAGTATATGAACTTAGGTCTATCCAACACTAGGTCTAATGCCTTATCTATTGTGCCACCTAGATGCCTCAACTAGCTGCTGGGAAGGATCTATACTATAAAGAGCCTTAAGAGACAAAGAGATAATTTTATATTTGATCCTGGTAATAGGGAGCTACTAGAGTTCATTGTATGGGAAATGGTAATCATAGTCAGACCCAACTTTTAGGAAGATTATTTAATAGAGTGAAGAGCAGTCTGGAGTGGGAAAAGACTTGAGGCAGAGAGGCTAAACAGAAGGTTATTATAGTAATTCAGGTTAGAGGTAGAAGGCTCTGAAGCAGAGCAGCAACTGTGTTAGAAGAGAAAAGATATGCCGGAGTTAGAATCAACGGGACTTAGAAACTAATTGAATATGAAAGGTAAGGCACTGTGAAAGTCAAAATGTAATGAATAAGTTCTATGGAAGTTGTCTGAAGTACATAGCGACTATATTATTTGCTCATGAAGCTATGGCTAATGGCAATGGGTGTGTGTATGTGTATGTTATATGTGTGTATGTGTGACAGAGAGTGAGAGAGAGAGAGAGAGAGAGAGAGAGAGAGAGAGAGAGAGAGAGAGAGAGAGAGATTTTTGATCTTATTTTTCTTGTGTGGTGTGGTATGGAAATATGTTTAAAAGAATTGCACAAGTTTGACCTATATTGGATTACGTGCTGTCCAGGAGAAGGGAGAGTTGAGGAGGGAGGAATAAAAATTTGGAACACAAGGTTTTGCAAGGGTGAACGTTGTAAACTATCTTTGCATGTATTTTGAAAAATAAATAGATAGACAGATTTGTGCTGTAGCACAAAGTAGCTAAATAATAATAATAATAATAATAATAATGATAGAGAGAGAGAGAAGGGGAGGGGGAGGTGTGGGATTTGTAATACAGTGGGAAAGTTTTGACTCTGGATTCAAGAGGACTCAGGTTCAAACCCCATCTCTGATGCATGTTTCCTATTATAAACTGTGAGAAGTCACATGATTTCTGTGCTTCCATTTCATATTTTTTTCAATGAAGCAAATTGGACCAGATGGCATATGAGCTCTCTTTCAGTTTTATGGTCTATGAGCTTATGAGTGTAGTTCTTCTTGACTTCAAGTCCAATATTTTATCTACTACATTTCAAGGCACACAATTTAAGGTTTTATTCAGGACCTCTGATTTCATTTGTATAGTGAATTCCTAGTGAGGAAATAATTTCTAACAATGCAGATCACTAACTTCTTTGCAATTTATAGTTTTACATGGTTTATTTTTTTCTTTTGTTAATTAAAGCTTTTCATTTTCAAAATATATACATGAATAATTTTCAACATTAACTCTCACAAAACCTTATGTTCTAATTTTTTCTCTCCCTTCCTTCCACCCCCTCCTCTATATGGCAAGTGATCTAATATATGTTAAACGTGTGCAATTCTTCTATATATATTTCCACAAATTAGATAATTTCTTAGGGCAAGAAAAGATTCAAAGAATTGTCCAGGATCCCATAGCGAGTATGTGACACCTGTTATCTTCCTGACTGTAAAGTTAATGAAACAAATAATCAGTTCTGTAGCATACTCTCTTAGGGAATTGAGGCATCTACAGAAAAAAATCATTTGCTAATGGTTACACTGCTCAAAGTACTTCTGAGAAAAAAAAGGAGTTTGTGATCCCATGGAGAGAGCTCTAACTCTGCAACCACAGGACTTTGGTCAAAGTCTATTCACTGCCTTTCTTACTTTTCTTAGGAGATGCTAAAAAAATACTTGTAATGGTGTTAATTTTATTCTCTTTTTCAAAGATGAGAAGTTGGAAAGAGGGACTGTTTCCAAGAAAGAAAAAAGGCTTTGTCATTTCCCTTTCTACCACCACACCAAGTTTTTGTCCAGCCTATATTTTCCTATTTACTGAAGAGCATGTCACTTCCAACAGGCTCCAAATTTTAACTAAACAGTAATATTAAGACACATTCTCTAGCTTGTCTTGCCAGTACTCACACAGTTAAATTCAAGCTCTGACAACTTGTCAGAAATGAAAGTATTAGACATAATTGTAAAGCCAATATAAATTAGATTGGCAAGACCCAGTGACAGGCCAATAACCCACAGAGATGATGATACATGAATCACTGCTTGGGAGGTAAATGTTTGGAACAGAAGAGGTGCAAAATGGCCCTCCTCCCAGACTGAGATTTCAAAGGCTGGTGGAACACAAGGAAGTTCATTAAGTAACTTGCAGCTATCTTAGGGGAATTGTGCTTTAACATATTCTTGGAAGGGTGTGATCTGGAAAATAGAGTAAAATTAATCAGTGGATTTTGTGAAATTGAAGTAGTGTGATGAATGGAAATAACATTCTTTTCCCCCTACACATACACATGAAATATAAAGAGAAACTACTTGGTAAAATCATGTCCAAGATTGATAAGGTTCTTAATCAGATTATTGTCTTTTATTGCTCTAACAATACCTAGTCTACTTTATAATCATAATCATATTAGTATACATTATAAAATATTAGTGTAATAAGGCAATTTAGATCTTTATTATAGATAATATTATAGAATGGAAAGTCCTTGTACATTTAAGGGCAGCAGGTGTTTTTGTTTTCAGGCACTTGTCTCTAATAATGTTTTTACAGATGTACATAAGTAAGATTTCCCCAGAATATCAGATTGAACAGCTATAAAACATTGGGCTAATCCTCTCTATTCAAGGAAGAGGCTTCTGGTATTATCAACATACACATGTAGGACTGAAATTACTCTTTTGTTCTATTTCTTTTTGCTACAACACTAATTAGGCTAATGAGCTAGTATTCAAATAAAATTCAATATATCCTAGGATACCAGGTTAGAAAGAAGAACTGAAGACCATGCTATGTAAACATTGACAGATTTGGGAGTATATATCTTAGAAAAAGAAGCATAGAGATGTGTGGTCTCTTTCTTCAAAATATTTGACAGTCTGTCTAGTGAAAGACAGATTAAGTTTGTTCTCCTTGGACCTGAAGGACAGAACTAAAAGCAATAATGAACATTTAAAAGAAGTGGATGTAAGCTTGAGATTAAATAAATAAATAAATAAAACAATTAGAAACATCACAAAATGGAATGGTTCCCTGGAAACTGACAGTATTATCTTTTACTAGAAAACCATTAAGATAAGTCTAGGTAAGCCCTCTGTGAGGATTCAAAAGAATTCTTATTTGAGTAGGGAATGAACCACAGTAGATGACTTCTGAAATCCCTTTCAACAGAGACTCCAAGTTTCCATAAGTTTTAGAGGCAGGCAAATGACACACTGCTTAGAGGACTGGGCCTAGAAAAGGAAGAACTGTATTCAAAACTGGCCTAAATATCCTATTAGGTGTATGCCCCTGGGCAAGTCACTTCATCTCATTTGCCTTTAGTTTTCTCAACTATAAAATTGGATAATAATACAGCACTTTCCATAGGGTTGTTGTAAGGATCAAAAGACACGATATTTGAAAGCATTTATCACAGTGCCTGGCACACATAGTAGGAGCTTAATAAATGATTGTTTCCTATCTTCCTTTCTTCTTTCCTTCCTTCCTTCTTTCCTTCTTTCCTTCCTTCCTTCTTTCCTTCCTTCTTTTCTTCCTTCTTTCTTTATTTCCTTCCCTCCTTTCTTTCCTCCCTTTTCCCCTTTCCTTCCTTCTTTCCTTCTTTATTCCCATTGCTCATAGGATCATTGGAATAAAGCCAGAATGAATCTTAAAGGTCACTGTACCCAATTCCTCCATATTTCAAATTGGAAGATTCAGAATAAAAAGGATAATCTATGGTCATTTATCTAGTAAGAGTCAAAGGCAGCATTTGAACCCAGATCTCTTTGAACCCAAGTCTGTCTCTCTCTTTGTGGCAGTCTCTACAGTATTCCACTACTTAGACATATGATCCAATAAAATATTTCATTAAATATGTCTCTTGATCACTCCCACCTTCTTACAATATACAGGACATTCTGGTTTATCTCTATTTCTATGTCTCTGTCTCTGCCTTTCCCTTCCTCCCTCCTTGCCCTCTTCCCTTCCTCCCTTCCTCTCTTCCTCTCTCTCTCTCTCTCTCTCTCTCTCTCTCTCTCTCTCTATCTCTCTCTCTATTTCTCTCTCTCTCTCTCTAAAAGACAGGAAGAACTTAAAATAAATTAGCTTAGTACTTGGTTTTTAAAGAGTAATATTAAGACACTTCCTCTAGCTCATATTGTTAGTCAAACAAAACAAACAAAAATAAATCTCAGAAATTATTTTAAAGGTATTTTTTAATAGACAACTACAGTTTTTATTGTTTTTAGGTAAATTGGATTGATTTTGAAAATGGCTTATTTTCAGCACTTTTTCATGGGTAAAGCCCAGATGATGGGATAGAGACAAGAAAATGGAGTAGAGGAAGTACTCAGACAAGTTTTCGTAACATTTCCCTCTAAACAATCTAAACCTTATGCCTCAAATCAAATTATGGAGAGCAGAACTAATAGAAAGGTGGGTGATACAGACTTACAGCACAAGATAACTTAGAAAATTACTAAAAGAGATCTATTACAAAGCAGAGGAGGCTGTCCAGAAGCCAGGTGTATGCAACACCAATTATAGGAATAGATGGCAGCTTCTGATGCAGCAGCAGCTTTTAGAACTTTTAAGCCAGAGAAGATAAGAGGATTTAGCAATTGGTCAGAAAGAGACTGAAAAAACACTAAAATAGTACTGTTTACATAACAAGATTCTGTTTGTCAAATGCATTGTCTATACCCATTTCTGGCTTACAAAGTCCAAGGTAGAAAGAAGCAGTTTTGATGGAAAAGATTCATGGACCAAGAAAAGCAATACCACTTTTGGTCACAAGGTATTGTGGACTTGTAGGAATAATATAATTTGTGGTCTTAAGGGATAGGGGCCCAAGGAGCAATTTCAGTTCTAGTCCCAAGAGTACAGGGACCATAAAGAGCAGAACTGTTTATTATTTCAAAAGATCAAGATCATTTTTGGGTAAAGATCAGAGTGCAGAACAAGAGAAAAGAAATCTCATCTCTGGCCATATTACACTATCTTGGGAGCAAAAAAAAAAAAAAAAAAAACCCTTCCAAATCAAAGAACTGCCTCTGAAAATAGCAGTGCAAAATGCCTGCTGCTTAGGAAAGTATCTTCCCCACAAACACTACACTGACATAGTGGGAACACATCTCAACTATAAGATAAAATTTAAAGTCAAGAAATAGGGTGGAAAAATGAGGAAATAGCAACAATAATAAGAGCAACAAAGAGCCTAACCATAAAAATATACAAAAAAGATACAAGTAAAACCTCAAAGGAAAATAAAATGTGAATTGATTACAAGTCCAATAAGAATTTTTGAAAGAGTTAAAAATTTTTTTCTAAACAAATTAGAGTAGTAGAGTAAAAAATGGGTAAAGAAAAGACAGTAAGTGAAGAACAGACAATAAAGTAATATGAATACTAAAAACATATGAACCAAATGTCATTGAATCCAAATTCTTTTCTTTTTCTTTCTTTCCTATTTCCTTCCTTCCTTTCTATTTATTTTCTTCATTTTTTCTTCCTTCCTTTCTTCTTTCCCTTCTTTCTCTTCTCCCTTCTTTTTTTCCTTCCTTTTTCCCTTCCTTTGTTCCTTCATTCCTTCCTTTCTTTCTTTATCTATTCATTCCTTTCTTTCTTCCTCCCTTCCCTTCCTTCCTCCCTTCCTTCCTTCATTCCTCCCTTCCTTCCTTCCTCCCTTCCTTCCTTCCTCCCTTCCTTCCTTCCTCCCTCTCTCCCTTCCTCCTTTCCTTCCTTCCTTCCTTCCATGTTTCCTTCCTTTCTTCCTTCTTTCTTTCATTCTTTGCTTACTTGCTTTCTTACTTTAATTTTTGCTTTCTTTCTTGCTTGCTTTTTTTTCATTCTTGCTTGCTTGCTTGCTTGCTTTTGCATTTAAGGCAATTGGGTTTAAGTGACATGTTCAGACACAGTTAGAAAGTGTTTAGTGGCTGAGTTAGGATTTGACCTCTGGGGCTGATGCTCTATTCACTGGCATCTAGTTGCCCCACAAATTCCAATTTTTTTGAGGGATGGTATAGTATTTTCTTTTCTTTATTTTTTTTATTAAACCTTTTTATTTGTACAACATATGCATGGGTAATTTTTCAACACTGACCCTTGCAAAACCTTCTGTTCCAAATTTTTCCCTCCTTCCCCCCCACCTCCTCCCCGAGATGGCACGTAGTTCAATACATGTTAAATATTTTAAAATATATTTTAAATCCAATACACACACACACGCATATATATATATATATATATATAAACACACATAGTTATATAGCTATCTTGCTGCACAAGAAAAAGTGGATCAAGAAGGAAAAAAAACTGAGAAAGAACAAAATGCAAGCAAACAATAACAGAAAGAACAGAAATGCTATCTTTGTGGTTCACACTCAGTTCTCACAGTCATCTCTCTGGGTGTAAATGACACACTTCATCACTAAACAATTGGAACTGATTTGATTCATCTCATTGTTGAAGAGAGCAACATCCATCATAATTGATCATCATATAGTCTTGTTTTTGCCATGTATAATGATCTCCTGGTTCTGCTCATTTCACTTAGCATCAGTTCATGCAAGTCACTCCAGGCTTCTAGGGAATCATCCTGCTGGTCATTTCTTACAGAACAGTAACATTTTTATACCATAATTTATTCAGTCATTCTCCAATTGATGGGCATCCATTCAGTATCGAGTTTCTTGCTACTATAAAAAGAGCGGCCATAAACAATTTTTGCACATGTGGGTCCCTTTTCCTCTTTTAAGATTTCAACTTCATTATTTCCAAAATTAGTAATTTCATTTTTTATTTTATTGATTTGGTGGGGTTTTTGCCTTCTTTTAAAAAAGTAATTTATCCAATGGCTTTTATATTTTATTTAATTTTCTTTATTTAGTTTTATTTAAAATTTCAATGTATATTTTTTATACACATTGTTTCAATTTTTCAGTTCTTCATTTTTCAGGGTATCTATTTTAGTGTTTAATAGGAAAGAATTAATTTGTTCTTTTTATTTTTAATAGAATGCCTAATTCAAACAAAAGGGTATGCACAGTTTAATAACTTTTTGAGCATGGTTCCAAATTGCTCTTCAGAATGTTTGATCCTTTCACAGTTCCACCTAGAATGTATCAGTGTCCTAGTTTTCCCACATCCCCTCCAACATTTATCATTACCTTTTCCTGTCATCTTAACCAATCTGAGAGGTATGTAGTGCTATCTCAGAGTTGTTTTAATTTGCATTTCTCTGATCAATAATGATGTGGAGCACCTTTTCATATCATTAGAAATAGTTTCAATTTCTTCATCTGAAAATTGTCTGTTCATATCCTTTGACCATTTATCAATTGTAGAATGGTCTCAATTCTTATAAATTTGAGTCAATTCTCTATATATTTTAGAAATGAGGCCTTTATCAGAACCTTTGAATGTAAAAATGACTTCCCAGTTTATTGGTTCCCTTCTAATCTTATCTCCATTAGTTTTGTTTGTACAAAAACTTTTTAACTTAATATAATCAAAATTCCAAATACTTAAAGGGAAGTTAAAATTAATCAAAGGAAGAAATAGTCAGTAAAACTATATTAGTGGGAAATCCCAGCTTTCTCTTCTTAAAGCTAAATAAATATAACCATAAAATAAAAAAGAATCCATGGGTATATATAATCTTATAAAAATTTTGGAGGAAACTGAAGGGAAATAGAAAGGAATAGAACTTTTTTTTTTCCACTCAGGTGTATATGGCACCTTCATGAAAATTGACTATGCATTAGGTCATCAAAACTCTCACAAAATAAGGCAGAAAGGGAGAAATGTTGAATATCCACCTTTCAGATCATAGTACAATAAAAAACTGCATTTAATAAAAGCCCATAACAGCATAGGTAAAAAAAATTAATTAGAAACTAAACAATCTAATCTAAGGAATTGATGAATAAAATAACAAATTATAGAAATAGTAAATGATATTAAGTAAAAGGAAAACAATGAAATAACATGTCAAAATTTGCAGGGTGGATTTTGGTGGAAATTTTACATTTCTCAGTGTATATATCAATAAGGATGACAGAGAGAAACAGAAACAGATAGAAAGACAGAGGCAGAGAGGAGAGATCAATGAATTAGCCATGCTATTAAACATAAAAAAGAACAAATTAAATATTTCCAATTAAACACTAAAATATAAATCCTGATAATGAAGAAAGTAATAAAATTGAAACTTAATAATTACACATTGAAATGATAAATAAAACTAGGAACTGGCTTAAAGAAAATTAAGTAAAATATAGAAGGCATTGGATAATTTGCTTTTTTTTATTAAAGCTTTTTATTTCTATAACATATGTATGGGTAGTGCCCCAACATTGATCCTTACAAAGCTTTCCATTACAAATTTTACCCCCAATCCCCTCCCCTCCCCTAGATGGCAGGAAGTCCACGACATGTTAATAATGTTGAAATGCTTGACAAGTTGTGCAAGAAAAATCGTATCCACAAGAAAAAAAAAAAAAAGAATCAGAGAAAGGCAACACAATGCAAGCAAATGTCAATAGAGGTCATGAAAATGTTACGTTTTGGTCCATATTTCATTTCCCTCTCTCTGGGTGTATATGGTTTTCTTCAATGAACAATTAGAACTGGTTTGAGACAATTCCTTTTTGCAGAGAGGCATGTCCATCAGAATTGATCATCATGTAATACTGTTGTTGCTGTGCATGATGATCTCCTGGTTCTGCTCGTTTCACACAGCATTAGTTCATGCAAGTCCCTCCAGGCCTCTCTGAAATCGTCCTGCTGGTCGTTTCTTACAGAGCAATAATATTCCATAACATTCATATACCATAATTTATTCAGCCACTCTCCAATTGATGGGCATCCCTTCAGTTTCCAGTTTCTAGCCAATACAAAAAGGGCTGCCACAAACATTCTTGCACAGGTGCGTCCCTTTCCCTCCTCTAAGATCTCTTTGGGATATAGGCCCAATAGAAACACTGCTGGGTCCAAGGGTATGCACAGTTTGACAACTTTTTGAGCATAGCTCCAAATTGTTCTCCAGAATGGTTGGATCCGTTCACAGTTCCATTAACAATGTATTACTGTCCCAGTTTTCCCTCATGCCCTCCAACATTCATCGTTATCTTTTCCTGTCATTTTAGCCAATCTGACAGGTGTGTAGTGGTACCTCACAGTTGTCTTAATTTGCATTTCTCTGATCAATAGTGATTTGGAGCAACTTTTCATATGACTAGAGATGGTTTTAATTTCATCATCTGAAAATTGTCTGTTCATATCCCTTGACCACTTATCTATTGAAGAGTGGCTTGAATTCTTATAAATATGAGACAATTCTCTATATATTTTAGAAATGAGGCCTTTATCAGAACCATTAAATGTAAAGATGATTTCCTTTGATGCTTCCCTCCTAATCTTGTCTGCATTTGTTTTGTTTCTACAGAAACTTTTTAACTTAATATAATCAAAATTATCCATCTGGTATTCAATTAGGAGTTCCAGGTCTTCTTTGGACATAAATTTATTCCATCTCCACAGGTCTGAGAGATAAACTATATTACATTCCTCTAACTTGCTTACAAAATCCTTCTTTATATCTAGATCATGAACCCATTTAGATCTTATCTTGGTATGTGGTGTTAGGTATGGGTCAAGCCCTAAATTCTTCCACACTAGTTTCCAATTTTCCCAGCAGTTTTTGCCGAATAGTGAGTATTTATCCCAAAAGCTGGGGTCTTTGGGTTTATTGAATACTAGATTGTT
>JAJPUD010012243.1:15691-50347 GCA_023553655.1 Myrmecobius fasciatus
ACTTTTTCCCATTCACCAGACTTATTTTCCAGTTTTTCACATCTCTGTTGCAGGGCAATGTTTCCTTCTTGCACTGCTCTCAGTTTATTTCCCCAATCTTCTTCTAGCTCTCTTTTGAGATTCTTTATGTAATCTTCCAGGTAAGCCTTCTGAAAGGGAGACCAGCTTAAGTCCACCTTTGTGGCTTTATCTGGGATTGTTTTCAGAATCTCAGGATCTGGGGACTGCTCTAGTTTCTCTCCGTAAAAGCTGTCTATGGTGAGAGCTCTCTTCTTCTTGCTCATAATGTTTAACTGAGGTATCAGTTAACAGCAGGGAATTCTGCAGCCTCAGCAGCAGCAGAGGCAGCAGTGGCAGCAGCAGCAGGCAGGATTTCAATTTGCCCTGGGGCATTTTGCCGAGTTGACTTCCGGTCTGGGGCTGATCTGGCTAGATCCGCACTAGGACCACACTTTCAGCTGCTCTCAATCCACCCTTTATCAAAGGTAGACCTGCCAAAACACCTGCCCGCAAGCAGAGCAAAGTGGCCCAAGGGTCTCCCAGGGACTTCCTGGCAGCCTAAAATCTTCTGGTCCATCCCAGCCCCGGACTTGCACCCCAGCTGCACACTGGCGTCTGAGCTCCGGGAGCTGCTCGATCCCCCGCCAGTCTAAAACTAACCTCAGAAGTTCTTTCAAAGTAGATATTTGATAGAAGTGCATTGTAGTGTAAGTGTTTGGTGAAGCCCTCACTGCAGAACCAGTTCAGAGGTCAGTTTATCTGTGTCTGAGGGAAGGTCTCAGGAGCTTACAGAGAACGCTGTCTGCAGTTCGCCATCTTGGCTCCACCCCTGATAATTTGCTTTTTTAAAATAAGGCAAAAAACTCACCAAATCAATAAAATAAAAAATGAAAATGCTAATTTTGGAAATAATGAAGTTGAAATAAAAGCAATTATTTGGCAGTATTTTGCCCTTTGATGTGCCAGTAATGTTGACCATCTAAGTGAAATAGATGAATATTTATAAAAATGTGAACTATCCCTATTAATAATAATAAAACAAAAAACCTTTAAAAAATTTTAAGGAAAAGAACAGGCAATAAATGGATTACCTAAGAAAAGTCAGCAGAACCGGATTGATTTACAAATGAATTCTACCATATTTAAAGAACAATTAATCCCATTACTATATAAATTATATTCTCAATAATTTACAAATTTCTTTTATGTCACAAATATTGCTTTGATAACTACAAAAAAGATGATTACCAAAATAGCAAAAGGATACTTCAAATGAGTCAAAGGGAAATGCAATTTAGGATGTGACACAGTATCAGTGGAAAGAGTGCTCTAAAGGAGCAAAAAGAGTAAAGTTTATCTATTCTTCAACAAGGACGTGTGCTTGGGAGGTTCAGAGTATGGGATAGCTAAGTAGCTTTGAAAAATCACAAAAGACTGGGGAATGATTGACATCTGATCAAAAGAATTGACATCTGTTACAGAGAGTTTCTAGACAAATCATTAAGACCTGCTCAAACCATAAGGACATTGAATTCAAGAAAGTCATGCTGCATAAGAAAAATCAGATCAAAAGGTAAAAAAGAATAAGAAAGAAAAAAAAAGCAAGCAAACAACAACAAAAAAAGGTAAAAGTACCATGTTGTGATTCACATTCACTTTCCATAATCCTCTCTCTGGATGCAAATGACTCTTTACATCAAAAGTCTATTGGAATTGGCCTGAATCACTTTATTGTTGAAAATAGCGAACTTCATCACAGTTGATCATCACTAATCTTGTTGCTGTGCAAAATAACTAGGTTAAGCAGAACTTAGTTCTGATCAATTCACTCAGCATCAGTTCATTTAAGTTTTTCAAGGCTATTCTGAAATCAGCCTGCTCATCTTTCTTACAAAACAATAATACTCCATTACATTCACCTGCCACTACTTATTAATGCAGTCCTCAATTGATGTGTATCTACTCAATTTCCAGTTCCTTGCCACCACAAAAAAGAGCTACTACAAAAAATTTTTATACATTTGGTGTCCTTTTCTCTCTTTTGTGATGTCTTCAGAATATAGATTCAGTAAAAACACTGCTGGATCAAAGAGTGTGGACAGTTTTATAGCCCTTTGGGAATAGTTTCAAATTGCTCTACAGAATATTTGGATCATTTCAGAATTCCACCAACAATGCATTAGTGTTCCAATTTCCTAAATCCCCTTCAACATTTACCATTATCTTTATAAAAAAATTACCTGTTAGATTAATGATGAAATAAAAGAGAACATCATGAGAAGTCAAATTAATAATTATGAATACATGTAATTGAAATTTTTGTATGTATAACATCAATTTAGAAAAAAATTAGAAGGAAAATAAAATATGGGAGAATGTTTTAGTGAGTTTCTGTGATAAAAGCTTCTTTTTTCTAATATTTATTAAAATATGAGTCATTTTCCATATTAACAAAATTTTCAGAAGAAGAAATGAAACTATCAATAGTCACATAAAAATATTCTAGAAAACTACTGATTATTTTGATTTCAGATCCAGAGAAGGAACTATGGAGAATGAACACATATCATAGCATAGTATAGCAGCTCTTTCGTAGAAGCAAAGAATTCAAAATTGAATGGATGGCCATCAATTAAAAATGACTGAGCAAGTGGAGGTATATGATTATAGTATAATATCATTGTGCTATAAGAAATGAAAAACAAAAAGGTTTCAGAAGAAAAAATAAAACAAATTAGGAGGCAGAGCCAAGATAGTGGCTTTCCAAAGCTTTCTCCCACATCGCCCCCAGTACTTTTAAATAATGACTCTAAATAAATTTCAAAGTGTCTGAATCCAAAAAAAAAGATGGAGCAGAATAATTGTCCACTGGAAGACAACAGAGAAGGTCAGCAGGAAATGTAGGTGGCACCAGGGTGGGAGCAGTTACTGTGCAGTACAACCCTGACTCCAGCGAATCAGAAGTGGATTTGGGGGCTTCTGCATCAGTGATAGTAGTGACATTTTGCAGCCCTCTTAGCCCACAGAAACCAAGGATAGCTTGGAAGTTCAGAAGTAAAGGTTTGTTGCACTAGGGTGTGAGAAGAGCCCCAGCAGTAACATAAACCAGTAACAGATCTTAAGAGCTATTGACTAAGCAGCAGTAATGGTGGTGACAGTGGTGGCAGTTTTCAGAAGTCTCAGCCCACAAATGGTATTCATATCCAGAGAATGCACTAATGAACTCTGATGCAGATTTGAGTGTACCTCTTTTTTTTTTTTCTTTTTTCTGCTTGTATTTTCCTTTCCAACATGTCTAATGTGGAAATGTCTTTTACATGACTTGACATGAATGGAGATATTATATTTCTTGCCTTCCCAAAGGATGTGGTAAGAGTGAGAGGGAGCAACAGAACTTTAAAATCAAAATTTTAACAATTAAAAAAAAACCTTTATTACACATAATTGGAAAATACTTAATGAAATGAATAAAAATATTTTTAAATAAAAAGAAAATAGCTCATTTTCTCCTTCAAATTCCAAGTCTCTGAAACAACAGGTGAATCCCTTACCCCTCAAAACAATTCCCTATCCAAACAGGGCTCCTCAAAAAATTTACTACAACTGAGATTTTGTCCTGGTTACTAGCATTCAGCATGAGAATTGTATTATTGTTTCTAGTCTATCAGCATTCCATTCATAATAGCTAGCTCTGCTGTGTCTGCTGCCTTTGACAATATTCAGAATAGTTAGTCAATGCTGCTCATAAATCAACATATGCTCTGGAGACTAATATTCACTGAAATGACAAAGATGAGAGCTTTATTTTTGCATAATCATTGCTTTGAGATAATTGATCATGAGAGTGTTCCATAAAGCATAATGGTAAGCATTTACTTTCTTTAGTGTTTCAGCCTTCTATGTGTCAACACTAAATTGCTTTAGTAGCCTGGCTCAATTGATTTTACTCAATTAAGGGAGTAAATGTGAAGGAATCATTCATTCATGTACATTTCCATGTTAAAAATCCAAATGCAACAAGTCTATTTATAAATAATTCATATAATTTTTGCAAAATAAATACCATCAGCAACATAATAATATAATTGTAATAGTACTTAACATTTATGAAATACAATGAGAGATAATAGACAGAGACTTCAACTTTCAATTAGGATGACCAGGGAATGAAGTCTTGCCTTAGTTTCATATTGACTTTGGGACTTGGAGAATATCATTTAGCCTCAGAATGTCTTAGGCAACTCTTTATAAATGAACGTTAAAGACCAATAGTTGTTTTTCTTTGATAGTGGGTAATTTCCAAGTCAGTAATTTCCTAGAGTGATGAACTTACACTTCTGTTGGCAAACCAACAAAAAATTATACAACAATTTGGCATTGTAAAGCACTTTTTATAACTGTATTATTTTAATTTAGCCATCTCTCAGTTCAGAGCCTTTTCTTTGTATGCCCAATGTCTGAAATTCTTCCCATCCTTTTCTTTACCTCCTAGCTTCCCCAATGTTCTTCAACTCTCAGCTAAAGTCCCAACTTCTACCATAAACATTTCTTAATTCTCCTAAATCTCATTATTTTTCCTTTAGGATTATCTCCACTTTATCTTTCATCTACTTTGTTCACTTATTGCTCTTTGCATGTTTTCTTCTCTATTATGGTATGAGCTCCTTAAGAAGAGGCGCTGTTTTATTTCATTTGATTTGTCTTTCTTTCTATCTCTTCATATTTACAACAGTACCAGATATGTAGCACATACAAATATTTGCTGACTTATTAAGAGTGAGAATATTTGATCTTACTTTCTTGAAAGTTGTTTCATTATTTCCCTACTCTTCTATAAAGAAAAAAAAGAGGAAAATCTCAGAGACTGGGGTGAAAAGGGGATTAAATGTCAATCAATTAAGCATTTATTACATGTCAGTGTAATATGTGTCAGCCATTTACTGAACATCCATTCCTCCTGGAGACAAACATCATTTGTAACTCAGAATGGGACTTGAGACTCAAACATCTAGGTATGAAGTGTTTTCATTTACTTATTGAAGATACCATCAATGGAATTTCTGCTTTGATAAGACTTTTACTTTGAAGTTTCTATGATTTAGAGACTGACTGGGCCTTAGAGGTCATTTAGCTTTGCCAATTAATTTGTACAAAAGGGAAACTGATCCCTAGAAAAGTTAAAATATTGCCCAAGATCACACAAATAGTAAATTATAGATTTGGCAAAATGAACTTCAACTCTAAATTCAGTACAATTTTTCTTGCACTGCATTGTTTCCCCAACTTCTCAGTTTGTAATCCCAACATTTTATAAAGTAGGAAAATATTTATTGTGTCAGGTACTGTATAAATATTATATTATTCAATTATTATATTATTTGATTCTCCCAAAAACCATGAGAGGACAGTGGCATTATAACTCGAAAGTTAAATTAACAGAAGCAGGCAGAGATTTATATACTTTTTAGGACCAAATAGTAAATATTTGGTGCTGGATTTGGATTTAGGTCATCCTGATCCCTGGGTGAGCACTTTATCCTTTGCTTATTTCAGCTGGCTTTAAGTCTCAGCTTAACAAAATGTGTTCTCCATACAAACTTGTCAATCTGATAGATTATTTTTGGATAGATATATCTAGAAATTGAATATTGGCTCATTAACCAAACAAATGGCATATACAATCAGATAATACTATGTATAGATTACTTTCAGAGTTACTCATTTAGAATGTGGAGAATGAGAGCAATCAAGGGTGTATTATTTTATCTCTTTCTTCAAATTCTATGTTGTCTAATTTTTTTTTCCTTCCTCCAAATCTTCTGTTCAATTACTTACCATGAAACATTGAGTTCATTTGATTTCTGGCAAAATATTTTAGGAAAATAGGTTTTGTTTCTTAGATTTTACAGCTTCCTTTCTTTATTATCTCAATAACCTGAAACTTCACTGCCAACAGTAGATGGAGCTGTTTGAAAGGACACATCTTCAACATCTAGCTAGTTTCTTCCTTCAGGAAGTCAGGAACTCCTCTGAAAGTTTTTGGGATTACTCGGAAAATAAAATTGATATATTCAGATATCATTTTTCCCTAGATGGCCTCTGAAAACTCTAAGGTTCTATGATTTTTTCTTCTTTGATTTCATATTTCATTTTATATAGGAGAACCTCAACCATTATTTGAAAGGAGCAAAAGAAATGGGAATTTCCTATACTAATACATTACAAAAAAAATAGATATCACATGTTATACAATTATAAACACTATACCCTTACAGAACTTAAAATATAATAAGGAATAAAGTATAAAAAGGCTTGTATGCATGGATATATATATATATATATATATATATATATATTTCAGAAAGAAGCCCAAAAATAATTAGGGGGGAGGGCACAGAGCCAAGATGGCATAGAGTAGACATGTATATATCTGACCTCCTTCAAGCTTCCCTCAAATCAATAGCAGATTAAACCTCTGAACTAATTTTTGAGTGACGGAAACCATAAATATTTGTAGTACAACAAATTTCCAGAAGATACTTTGGAAGACCTTCATAAAAGGTCTGTTTCAATCAGACAAGGGGAGAGGCTGTTCAGTGTAGAGAGAGCCCAGGATGGGGAGCTGTGTTGGGGAGCCAGGGTGTTGTGGCATGCACACACTGGGGAATCTACTGTGAGGCTCTTAGGCTACTTTATCCTGGTTACAAGTCAGTGGATCAGTAGATTAGACACCCAGAGCAAATACAGAAGGCAAATTGTGAGCCCCTGAATCCTAGAACACCTGGCCACACCTACCCAGCTGCTGAAGTCAGTCAGGTACACTGGCCCCAGGGCAAGCAAAAGTGGCTATCACCCCTTTGCCTTAAAAGCAGAAGTCAACCTTTTAAAAAATAAATAAAAAAGCAAAAAGAACTCTGACTGTAGACACCTTTTATGGAGAAAGAGAAGAACAGACCTCACACCCTCAGAATAATAAAGGCAAATCATCTCCGGATAAAGGCCCATAGGTTGATATGAGTTGGTGTCCATTTCATAAGTCTCTCTTGAAAGAATTCAAAAAGGATCTAAAAAGAGAGTTAGAAGAAAAATGGGGAAAAGAAATGAGATCTTTGGAAGAGGATATGCAAAAGGAAAAACAGAAATTATGTGAAAAAAACTCCTTAAAAATAGATTTGATGAAATAGAAAAGTCAAATAACTTCTTACAAAATATATTTGATGAAATAGAAAAAGCCTATAGCTCCTTACAAAATAGATATGAGAAAGAAACCAATTCTTTGAAAAACAGAATTTCTGAAATGGAAAAAATGCAATGAGGAAAACACCTTAATTGGTCAAATGCAAAAGAAGATAAAAAAGGTAACTGTAGAAAATAATTCATTAAAAATTAGAATTGAACAAATGGAAGTGAATGAATCAATGAGACTTTAAGAATCAGTCAAGCAAAATAAAAAAAATGAAAAAAAAAAACGGAAGAAAACATAAAATATCTCTTTGGAAAAACAACTGGACCTGGAAAGTACATCTACCAGAGACAATCTAAGAATAATTGGACTTCCTGAAAATAATGATGAAAAAAAAAGCATAAACATCATCTTTCAAGACATCATCAAGGAATACTGCCCAGATGTTTTAGAATCAGAGGGTAAAGTAGCCATTGAAACAATTCACCAATCACCTCCTGAAAGAGACCCCAAATCAAGTAGAAAGTATTACAAGCAGTCATAAGGAAATAATTCAAATATTGAGGAGCCACAATCAGGATTGTTCAAGACATAGCAGTTTCCACCTTTTAATTTTTTTTCTTTTTTGCTGAGGCAATTGGGGTTAAGTGACTTGCCCAGGGTCACACAGCTAGGGAATGTTAAGTGTCTGAGATCAGATTTGAACTCAGGTCTTCTTGACTTCAGGGCTGGTGCTCTATCCACTGCACCACCTAGCTGTCCCCAGTTTCCCCTTGAAAAGATAGAAGGGCATGAAATCTGATAGGGAACTTGGATTGCAGGCAAGAATCAACTATCCAGCAAAATTGAGCATGATCTTTCAGGGCAAAAGATGGATATTCAAAAAAATAAGTGAATTTCATCTGTTTCTGTTAAAAAGACCAGAGCTGAATAGAAAATTTGATCTTCAAATATAGAACTCAAGAGAAGCATAAAAAGGTAAAAAAAAAGAAAAAATAATTTTCTTTTAAAAGTTAAAAAAATTATATCCATATATGGGAACATGATATGTTTATCTCTTGAGATCTGTATCTCTGTTATGGGTATACTTAGAGGGTGCAAGAGTAATTTGAGTTTATTGTGATGATTTCAAAAAGAAACTAGAGGAGTAAAGTGGATTATACTGGAAGAAAAGGAACATGGAGTCAAAAATGGGGGTAAATAGCATCTCAAGAGGAAGCAAAAAAAGATCTTACAATTGAGGGAAAGGGGAGGCAGATGAGCATTGTGTGAATCTTACTCTCCTTAGATTTGGCTCAAAGAGAGAATATCATACACATTTAACTTCACAAAGAAGCTTGTTTCACCCATTAGGCAAGTAGGGGGGGAAAGGGAAAAGGAAGGTGAGAGACTAATAGTAAAGAAAACAAAAGTAGAATAGGAAAGGTATAAGAAAGGGAGAGAGGCTGCAAAAGGAGCAGGCTCTTCAAGGGAGTGGTGATCAATGACAAAATATTGGGGAAGAGAGAAAGGGGGAAAGAGAAGAGAAAAAGATAACTGGGGTTAAAGAAGATGGTAGGAAATACAGAGGAAATAATTGTATCTGTGAATATGAATGGGTTGAACTCTCCCATAAAGAGGAAGAAATTAACAGATCGGATTAAAAGCCATTCTCCTACAATTTGTTTTTTACAAGAAATTCATTTAAAGCATAGTAATTCGTTTAGAGCAAAGGTAAAAGGCTGGAGCAGAATTTATTGTGCTTCATCTGAGATGGAAAAAAAAAGCAAAGGTAGCAATCCTGATTTCAAATGCAGCAAAAGCAAAATTAAATTTAAATAAAAGAGATAAACTACATTCTACTTAAAGGTTACACAGATAATGAAATAATATCAATTCATATATATAATAAGTGCTATAGCATCCACATCCTTAGAGGAGAAGTTAAAAGAATTCTTCTGTAAGAAGAATTAAACAGCAAAACTATACTAATAAGGGATCTCAACCTTGCTCTCTCAGAACTAGATAAATCAAACTACAAAATAAGAAAGAAGTTAAGGAGATAAATAGAATCCTAGATAAGTTAGATACGATAGACCTTTGGAGAAAACTGAATGGAGACAGAAAGGAATATATTTAACTTTTTCTTGGCAGTACATGGAATGCATAAAAATCTACCATGTATTAGGGCATAAATACTTCAGAATCAAATGAAGAAAAGGAGAAACAATAAGGCATTATTCTTAGATCATGTTACAATAAAAATTACATGCAACAAAAGACCAGGGGAAAATAGACCAAAAATTAATTGAAAACTAAATAATCCAATCCTAAAAAATGAATAGGTGAAATTACAAGTCATAAACATAATTGATAATTTTATGCAAGAGAATGACAAAAATGAGACAACATACCAAAATTTAAGAGATGTAGCCAAAGCAGTTCTTAGGGGAAATTTTATACCTTTAGATGATTACTTGCATGAAATAGGGAAAGAGAAGTTCAAAGAATTGGGTTTGCAACTAAAAAAAAAGAAAAAGAACACATTTTAAAACCCCAATTAAATACTAAATTTGAAATTTTAAAAATAAAAGAAGATATTAATAAAATTTAAAGTAAGAAAACTATTGAATTAATAAACTGAATTGGTTTTATGAAAAAAACAGCAAAATATATCAACCTTTAGTTTATTTGATTAGAAAAAGTAAAGAACAAAATCAAATTGTTAGTCTCAAAAAAATGAAGAGGGAAAACTTTCCACCAATGAAGAGGAAATCAGAACACTATTTAAGAGTTATTTTGCCCAACTATACATAAACAAATTTGATAACCTAAGTGAAATGGAAGAATACCTACAAAAATATAGATTGCCCAGATTTACAGAAGAAGAAAATTAATTGCTGAAATTGTCCCATTTTAGAAAAATAAATAGAGCAAACTATTAATCAACTCCCTAAAAAAATCTCCAGGACCAAATGCATTTACATGTGAATTCTACAAAAATTTTAAAGAAAAATGAACTCTAATACTATGCAAAACTAGCGAAAGAAGTCCTAACAAATTCCTTTTATGACACAGAATACATGCTGATACTTAAATAAGGTAGGCTCAAATAACAAAAAAAATATAAACCAATTTCTCTAATTAATATTAGCAAAAATTAGAGAAAGTCATCTCTGTGATAATATACTATGACCAAGTAGGATTTCTACCAGGAATTCAGAACTGGTTCAGTATTAGAAAAACTATTTACATAATTGACTGTATTAATAACCAAACTAACAAAAATCATATGATTGTCTCAATAAATGCACAAAAAGCATTTGATAAAATCCAACAACCATTCCTATTAAAAAACACTAGATAGTATAGGAATAAATGGATTTTCCTTAAAAAGATAAGTATCATCTATTTAAAACCATTAGCAAACTTCATGTGTAATGGGGACAAACCAGAACCATTTCCAGTAAGATCAGGAGTGAAACAAGATTACCCATTATCACCATTACTATTCCATATTGCATTAGAAATGTTTGCTTTGGCAAGAAAAGAAGAAAAAGGGATTAAAGGAATTAAAGTAGGTAATGAGAAAACCAAATTATCACTCTGAAGATGATATGATGGTATTCTTAGAGAACCATAGAGAATCAGCTAAAAAACTACTATAAACATTTCACAACTTTAGCAAAGTTGAGCATACAAAATAAGTCCACATAAATCATAATTATTTATACATATATGTATATACATATACATATATATAGTTATAAATAATACAAAATATTTGGGAGTCTGCCTGCCAAGGTAAAGTTAGGAACTATATGAACACAACTACAAATCACTTTCTCCATAAATAAAGTCATAACTAATTGGAAAAATATCAAATGCTCACGGGTAGGCCAAGCAAATATAATAAAAAGGACAATACTACCTAAATTAATCTCCTTATTTCATGCATACCAATAAAACTCCCAAGAAATTATTTTACGGATCTAGGAAAAATGATAAAGTTCATCTGGAAGAACAAAAGACAAGAATTTCAAGGGAATTAATAAAAAATGCCAATGAAGATGACTTAGCTGTGCCAGACCTAAAATAATATTATAAAGCCGTGGTCATTAAGATCATTTTGTATTGGATAAGAAATAGAGTAGTCAATCAATGGAATAGGTTAGATTCACAGGACAAAGTAGTCAATAACTACAGTAATTTAGTATTTGACAAATCCAAAAACCTCAGTTTTGGGGACAAGAACTGACTATTTGACAAAAGCTTCTTGGAAAATTGGAAACTAGTATGGCAGAAACTAGGCACTGACTTACACCTAACCCTGTAAAGCAAGATAAGGTTTAAATGGGTTCATGATTTAGACATAAAGAGTGATATTATGAACAAATTACAAGAAGAAAGGACAATTTATCTTTCAGTTCTGTGGGAAAGAAGGAATTTGTGGCCAAAGAAGAACAAAAAATAGATCATTTAGATTATGTTAATTTAAAAAGGTTTGTACAAACAAAACTAATGCAGACATGATTAAAAGGTAAGCGATAAAATGGGGGAAAATATTTTTTACAATCAAAGGTTCTGATAAAGGCTTCATTTCTTAAATATATAGAAAATTGACTTGAATTTATAAGAATCCAATCTGTTCTCCAATTCATAATTGGTCAAAGGATATGAACAGGCAATTTTCAGATGAAGAAATTGAAACCATTTCTAGTCATATGAAAAGATGCTCTAAATCACTATTGATCAGATAAATGCAAATTAAGAAAACTGTGAGGTACCATTATATACCTCTCAGATTGGCTAAGATTACAGGGAAACATAATAACAAATATTGGAACAGATGTGGGAAAACTGGGACACTAATATATTGGTGGTGGAGTTGTGAACTGATCAAACCATTATGGAGAGCAATTTGAAATTATGCATTTTGACTATCAAAATGTGCATACCATTTAATCCAATGGTGTTTTTATTGGGCTTTTATACCACAAAGAGATCTTAAAGAAGGGAAAGAGATCCACTTATGCAAAAATGTTTGTGCCTCCCTTTTTTGTAGTGACAAGAAACTGGAAACTGAGTGAATGCCCATTATCTGGAGAATGGTTGAATAACTTATGATATATGAATATTATGGAATATTATTGTTGTATAAGAAATAGTTTGCAGGATGATTTCAGAGAGGCCTGGAGAGATTTACTATTCTGATTTTAGAATCTATATGATTGCTCCCTTGTCCTCCCAAAATAAAAGAATACATAATCTTAAAACTAAGAATGAAATTAGAGACATACCATAAGTAATGGTCTTTCAGGGATGATTTTTTTAATTAAAGCTTTTTATTTGCATAACATAGGTATGGGTAGTTCTTCAACATTGACCATTACAAAGCTTTCCATTACAAATTTCCCCCCCATTCCCCTCGCCTTCCCTAGATGTCAGGAAGTCTACTACATGTTAATTATATTAAAATATTTGACAAGTCGAATATGTGTATACATGTTTCCATACTTATCTGGCTGTGTTAGAACAATCGTATCTACATGAACAAAAAAGATCTGATAAAGGAAACCCAATACAAGCAATCATCAATATAGAGCATAAAAATGATGTGTTATAGTCCATATATCATGTCCCTCTCTCTGGGTGTATATGGCCTTATTTACTGAACAATTGGAACTGGTATGAAGGATTTCATTGTTGAAGAGAGCCATGTCCATCAGAATTGATCATCATATAGTATTGTTGTTGCCATATATAATTATCTCCTGGTTCTGCTTGTTTATCTCAGCATCAGTTCATGCAAGTCTCTCCAGGCCTCTCTGAAATAATCCTGCTGGTCATTTCTTACAGAACAATAATATTCCATAATATTCATATGCCATAATTTATTCAGCCATTCTCCAATCGAAGGGCATCTATTCAGTTTCCAGTTTCTAGCCACTACAAAAAGGGCTCCCACAAACATTCTTGCATATGTAGGGCCCTTTCCTTTCTTTAAGATCTCTTTGGGATATGAGCCCAATATAAACACTGCTGGGGCAAAGAGTATGCACAGTTTGATAACTTTTTGAGCACAGTTCCAAATTTCTCTCCAGAATGGTTGGATCCGCTCACATTTCCACCAACAATGTACCAGTTTCCCAATTTTCCCACATCCCCTCCAACATTCATCATTATCTTTTTCTGTCATCTTAGCCAATCTGACAGGTGTGTAATGGTACCTCAGAGTTGTCTTAATTTGCATTTCTCTGATCAATAGTGATTTGGAGCACATTTTCATATGATTAGAAATGGTTTTAATTTCTTCATCTGAAAATTGTCTTTATATCCTTTGACCATTTATCTATTGGATAGTGGCTTGAATTCCTATAAATATGAGACAATTCTTTATATATTTTAGAGATGAGGCCTTTATCAGAACCCTTAAATGTAAAGATGATTTCCCAATTTATTGCTTCCCTCCTAATTTTGTCTGCATTAGTATTGTTTGTTCAAAAACTTTTTAACTTAATATAGTCAAAATTATCTATCTGGTGTTCAGTTAAGAGTTCCAAACCTTCTTTGGACATAAATTTATTCCATCTCCATAGGTCTGAGAGGTAAACTATACTATGTTCCTCTAATTTGCTTATAATATCCCTCTTTATATCTAGATCATGAACCCATTTAGATCTTATCTTGGTATGTGGTGTTAGGTGTGGGTGAAGCCCTAATTTCTTCCATACTTGTTTCCAATTTTCCCAGCAGTTTTTGCTGAATAGGGAGTACTTATCCCCAAAACTGGGGTCTTTGGGTATATCAAACACTAAATTGCTATAGTTATTGCCTAGTTTGTCCTGAAATCCTATCCTATGCCATTGATCGACTATTCTATTTCTCAGCCAGTACCAAATGGTTTTGATGACCGCTGCTTTATAATATAGTTTTAGATCTGGTACAGCAAGGCCACCTCCATGTGCCTTTTTTTTCATTAATCCCCTTGAAATCCTTGACCTTTTGTTCTTCCAAATGAACTTTGCTACTATTTTTTCTAGATCTGTAAAATAATTTCTTGGGAGTTTGATTGGTATGGAACTAAATAGGTAGATTAGTTTGGGTAGTATTGTCATTTTTATTATATTCGCTTGGGCCTACCCATGAGAATTTAATGTTTTTCCAATTAACTAGGTCTGATTTTATTTGTGTGGCAAGTGTTCTGTAGTTTAGTTCATATAGTTCCTAACTTTTCCTTCACAGATAGATTCCCAAATATTTTATACTATCAACAATTATTTTCAATGGAATTTCTTTTTGTATCTCTTGCTGCTGAACTTTGTTGGTAATATATAAAAATGCTACTGATTTATGTGGATTTATTTTGTATCCTGCAACTTTGCTAAAGTTATGAATTGTTTCTAGTAGTTTTTTAGGTGATTCTCAAGGATTCTCTAAGTATATCATCATGTCATCTGCAAAGACTGATAATTTGATTTCCTCATTACCTTAATTCCTTTAGAATATTAAATAATAATGGTGACAGTAGGCAGCCTTGCTTCACTCCTGATCTTATTGGGAATGGTTCTAATTTGTCTCCATTACATACGATGCTTGCTGCTGGTTTTAAGTAGATGCTACTAATCATTTTAAGGAAAAGCCACTTTATTCCTATACTCTCTAGTGTTTTTAAAAGGAATGGGTGTTGGAATTTATCAAATGCTTTTTCTGCATCTATTGAGATAATCATATGGTTTTTGTTAGTTTGGTTATTCATATAATTAATTATGCTGAGAGTTTTCCTAATGTTAACCTAGAGGGAGGAATTTTTTCCTCCTTTCCCTCCCACTTCCCTGTAAGGAAGGATAAGTTTCTCTGTGAAACCAAATGTGTCTGATATACACTTTTAGAGCCCAATCTGATGAGAGTAAGATTGACACAATGCTCATCTCCCTCCCTTCTTTCCCTCAATTATATTGTTTTCTTTGCCTCTTCATGACATTTTATCTTATTTTACCTCCTTTTTTTCAACCTTATTTTATCACCTTTTCCCTCTTTCCCCCAGTATGATAGCCTTTCCCCCTCTGGTTTTCTTATTCTTATTATCAAAGTAATATCAAATAGTACCCCCAATTGTTAAGTATCCCCATAGTAGAAATAAAGTTCTCAAGAGTCCTTTCCTTTTTACCTTTTTATGCTTTTATTGAGTTCTGTGTTTGGAGGTCAAATTTTTTGTTGAGATCTGGTCTTCTCATTAGAAATAGGTGAAATTCACCTATATCATTAAATGACCATCTTCTTCCCTGGAGGATAATGCTCATTCCAGTGGATAGGTTATTCTTAGCTGTAATCCAAGTTCCTTTGCCTTTCAGAATATCTGGTTCCAGGCCCTTCAATCCTTCAATGTGGAGGCTGACAGATCATGTGTGATTCTAATTATTGATCCTCGGTATTTGAATTGTTTCTTTCTATCTGCTAGCAAAATCTTTTCCTTGGTGCAATAGTCCTGAAATTTAGCCTTGATATTCCTTGGGGTTTTAATTTTGGGGTCTCTTTCAGGAGGTGATCGGTGAATTCTTTCAATGGTGATTTTGCCTTTTGATTGTACAACCTCAGGGCAGTTTTCTTTCAGGATTTCCTGGAAGATAGTATTTATATTCTTTTTTTCATCATGGATTTCAGGAAGTCCAATAATTCTTAGATTGTCTTTCCTAGATCTATGTTCCAAGTCATTTGTTTTTCCTAGGAGATATTTCATATTTTCTTATATTTTTTCATTTTGTTTTTGTTTGACTGATTCTTGAGGTTTTATTGAGTTATTCACTTGCATTTGTTCAATTCTTTTTTTTAAATGTTGTTTTCTTCAGTTACTTTTTATAGCTCCTTTTAACTGGCCAATTGAATTTTTTTGTTCATTGCACTCTTTTTCCACTTCACTGATTTTATTTTTCAGTGCATTGTTGTCTATTTTCAATTCACCAATTTTGTTTTTCAATAAATTGGTGTCTTTATCATATCTCTTTTGCAGGGTGTTATATGCTTCTTGCAGTGCATTATATCCTTCTTGCACTGATCTCAGTTTATTTTCCCATTTAACATCTAGTTCCCTTTTGAGATTCTTTATGCAGTCTTCCAGAAAAACATTGTGAAAAGGGAACTAGGTCGTATCTCCCTTGATGGCTTCCTCTGGAGGTGCTTTGCCTATAGGAACCTCAGGATCTGGGGTCTGCCCTTCTTTCTCTCTATAGAAGCTCTCTATGGTGAGAACTCTCTTCTGCTTCTTACTCATTTTTGTAGACAGTGTGGGCTGGGGTAGTTTGCCCTGGGGCAATTCTTCTGATTAACTTCTGGTACTGGGCTGGTGGGGCTAGGACTTTGCCCGATTTACTCCTTGTAAAAGGCAAACCTGCCAGAACACCTGCCCCCAATAAGGGCAGAGTGTCCCAAGAACCTCAGATACTCCCCAAGTGTTTGGAGTTTGGAGTTTGGAGTTTCTGCCATGCTAATCTGAGTCCCACCCAGTTCTCTGCCCTCCATTCCAGACTTCAGTGAGCAAATTGCTTACGCTGCTATGAAGTTCTTCAGAGGTAACTGCAAGCAGTGTTTTTCATAGTCCAAATATTTCTGGATTTGTTGACTTAAAGATCAGTTCAGAGGCTTATTTTATTGTTGATTTGAGAGAAGGTCAGAGGAGGACACAGAAAGTCATGTCTTCATTCTGCAATCTTGGCTCCAGAAATCCTGAGGGATGAATTTTTTAAAATATATTTTTTAAATCACTTAAATCATCTCTGAAAATCTGAGTGTATGAGAGGCATAGAATATGTTGACCTTCATTGGTAAAGAGTTTTATCATCTGATAGTTCATGATGTCAATGAATCATAAGATAGACCCCATATATGTGGATATGTACCTTAAAAGAAGTTGGTGGTGGAAGAGATTAATCAGGAGATTAGACTCAGTGAAGTGTCAAGTCACCTTCAATTCTAAGATTTTATATATATATATGTATATATATATATATACACATATATGTATATATACATACACATACATATATATACATACATACATACATGTATCTTAATTTTATATATCTATCTATCTATATATATATATATATATCTTAATCTTCAACAAGAGGGATCAATCATATATCAAAATGATCATGCACCCTTTGCTTGATTATTTCCTGTGATGGGAAACTCACTACCTAATGAGAGAATTCATTCCATTTGATTATGCGAAGGAAAAATAACATTATTTTAATATTCACATCCAATCACTCTACCATAATTTGCAACTAGAATTTTCCCATTTCCTGCTAGAATGTTTCATTACTGATAGTATGCTATTCTGGTCTGTTTTATAAAAGAAGCTTATTGGAAAGGAAAATTATTTTGTAATATGAAACATTCTTTAAACTTTATACAACTTGATATTATAGATATGTCTCCCTCATCTATCTACCTACTTACCTCCCTCCCTATATGTCTGTGTATCTATCTATCCATTTCTCTGCTTTTTTGTCTATTTATCTATCTATCTATTTAAATTTTCCATGTAATACAGTTATATATTCCATATTTTCTTTTTTTTTATTCCACATTTTCTTGCCAGAGATCCAAGCCACTTTTCCATCATTGGAAAGGGTTTTGCATATACTTCTATCTTACCAAGTATAATTTGTTAACCATCAACTAATTGACAGATTTAATCTGTATTAACATCACTGTTGTTAAATGATTTACCTTTGTATTTAAATGGTAGCTTCTGTTTTCATTACAGACTTTTAGAACAAATAAATGTTGTCCATTGAGCCCTCAAAAGTGAATCACTCTATTTTTGCTCCTATATGCTAAGGAAAAGTTGTTGAAGATTCCTTTCCCAACAAACTATTATTGTACAAAGCCTCAATTACTTCCCCTCAGGTTCATACAACATAAAAGAAACAATGCAAATGAAACAAACAGAACCAGAAATACATTGTACATCATAAAAGCAAGAATATGTGATGATCTACTATGAAAAACTAGGCTCTTTTTAGTGGTTCAATGATTCAAAACAATCCCAATAGACGTTGGACAGAAAATTCTTTGCATCCAGAGAAAAAGAACTATGAAGATTGAATGTAAATCAAGACATGCTATGTTCACTTATTTTTTTCTGTGTTTTTTTCCTTTCTCCCATGTTTTTTTTCCTTTTTTCTCAGATTTTTCTTGCTCAACATAATTCATAAAGTAATGTGCATAAAAATCAAATTTTAAAAAGAAACAATGCAAAACAAATTAAAGTGTTAGTACAAGTAGTGTCTTTCCATTTGTTGATCTGTTATGCTCAAGTAATTTTTTTTTCCTGAGGTAATTGGGGTTGTAACTTGCCCAAGGTCACAGAGCTAGGAAGTGCTAAGGGACTGAGACCAGATATGAACTCAGGAAATCCTAATTTCAGGGTTGGTGCTCTATCCATAGTACCGCCTGGCTGCCCTGCTCAGGTAATTATTACCAGATATTTTGTTGATGCTGTTACATTAGTATTATTATTAGCTAACATCCAAAAATAGTTGGCAAAGCATGTCAAGTGTTCATTATCTCATTTAATCTTCATAACCATTCTGAGGGGAAGACATTGTTTTTATCCTCATTTTATAGATGAGTAAAATGAATATGAGAGAGGTAAAGGGACTTGCCTAAATTACATAGATACTGTGTCTGAGGTAGGCTGTTTTCTGATTCTAAGTCCAATAATTTATCCATTGTACCAAACAGCTTATATACATGTACATAAATATTTGTGTGTATATATATGTATGTATGTATACATACATACATATATATAATGTTAGTCTTTATAAGAATAGTATTTAAGTTATTACTGCTAAATCACATCTGCAGAGATATAAGTATGGCACATGGTTTGCCTACAGAATGCTTAATTAACTGCTTCAGGTGAGCTGAAAAAAAGCAGTTGCTTGATAAATAACAAATCATATGGTTTCAGCCACACAACCTATAATTCTTACCAGATCGACTTGAAAATTGAAAGAAAGCTTAATCCCAGAAAGGTAATGTGATTCATGCTCATGTATTGATCTAAAAATAGGAGATTCATGTGCCTTTTAATTTTGCCTCTTCATTTTATAAATCAGAAACAGAGACTTGGAAGGGTTGTGACTTTTTGGGGTTAATACAGATAGTAAACAGAGAAGGGAATACTTGAACACAGGTCCTATAGCTCCAAAATCATTGTACCATATTGACTCCAATCATTTATAAGAATCAGTATGAGAAGGCACATTTTCTAAATTTCATTTTGATGCCCTTTCAATTGATATTGTTATTTTAGGAATATAGCCATTATGTTGTCAATTAAGGAGTATCTACAAAAGTACTTTGAAGAATAGGATTCTAAAATTCAACTTAGCAAAGAATTTCTAGGGAAGACTAACCATTTAATCAATATGATGAGCAGGAGATATAAATAAGATGGCTTATTTTGAATGTTAATAAGTATTCCTGAGTTTCTTTTATTATATTTGAAACATTAAAAATAATTCTCCAAATATTAGGCCTGGTGGACAGTTTTTAAATCTATCAGTTTATTTTCTTAAGTAATTGAACACAGCTCAGAGACTACAAGTATTGGATTTTTAGCCAAAAAATACAATCGTTCAAACATTACCTCTGATATTGATGACAACCAATCTACCAATCAACCAGGTTTTACATCAGAAATTTTACTGGCCATAGGGATATAAAATTTTTGAAAATGAAAAATTTTTAGCCCTCAAGAATAGGCATGTCTCTTCATCTCTTTAGGTTCCTCATTTCTAATACAGGAATGGTGAAATATGTGGTAGTACATTTGCCAGCACTGCTGTGAAGTGAACTCAACAATTATTAAGTGCTTCCCCTGTACTAGATATTGTATTAGATGCTGTGTATACAAAGACAAAAAACAAACTGCAAGGTACATATTACTATCAATGTCTGTAAAGTACTTTGTAAATGTTAAATAGCTATATAAATATCACAAGTGGGAATGGCATGTAACTTGATTCCCTGGCTTAAAAAAAAAAAAGAAAGACACTTAAATCAGGTGAATATATGACAAATAGTATATTTTTTCAAAAAAAAAAAGAAAATTGCAAAGTCTCTATCTTTCAATAAATGAAATCACTTATTTATCAATTACTTTACCTTTCAATAAGTTAGGCATTTATTAAAAGGAGAAAATGCCCACATGGGGTCATGGTAGAAAAAATTCAGAGCAAGGATTGGAGGCCAAAGGTATTGAATAAGAAATATATCACAAGCTTATGAACCTTAAATTCTAGCTTCTTGAATTAACCAATTCAGTTGATTATGGTGGGTGTGTGTAAACACACAAACACACACACACACACGTACAAATGCACAGATAGGTATATATTGTTTATTCATATATATAAACACCATGTATGCATATGAATATATACACATGTATTTAGATGTGCTTTATATTATATGTATTTTATATGAATATGTCCCAAAACATAGGTGTGCATGTACATATACATAGGTTCACTTATAAGCCCATTCATTCAAATACTATCAAAAAGAAAATACTCTGACCCCTTCTATGAAAAACAAACTCAGAGACTTTCTTCTCCTTCCAAATGGCATTTATGAGATATTCTTTAAGGTCATCTTCCATACCTAACATTAAAATTGAAATCAGGAAATTTTTCATCCACATCCTTCAGGCACATATTCTGTAAAAAGTAAAAATCTCTTTGAACTAGTTTTTTTTTCTGTGTAAAATGGGAATAAGAAGGGCATCTACGTCAGTGGCATTGTGAAAAAGAAATAACACATTATATAAAATTTAAAATATTATATAAAATTTAGGTATTATTATATTATTATCAATACAGAATCCTAATGTCATGAATTTATAGCTCTATCCAGATGTTTTAGCTTGGAATGTGATTCTTTGTCCATAAATAGAATCTAACTCAAGTCCTTTGGGTAGCATGTTCAGAAATGCCCATTTTTTTCTTAATCAATGAATCAAGACTTTTTAATGGAATATATGATATTATAACTATTTCTCAGTGTGAATAATTGCTAAATATTCAAAGCAATTTATTTCAAAATTAAAAGGAGTAGCAAATTATGATGGAAAAAAATCATTGTCTTAGAAGTCAGGAGACAAGTTTTGTTTTTAGTTCTGCCATCCACTAGTTATGCAATCTTAAGTGAGTCATAATATTTTGGAGGCAATACTTTGTTCATTTTTTCAGTGGGGATAATACTTGCCCTATACATCTTAAAACATTGTAAAGATCTAATTAACTTATGTGAAATTTCTTTGAAAACTATAAGATGTTTCATATCTGAGGTATGCATTGATATTATTTCCATTATTATGTCTTTAATGTTTCAAAGACCCATAATTTTTTAGGCATGGGTATTTCCTAACTAATCATGACCTTTTTTTCCCTAGGAGATTATAGCTGAGAAATGTTGTGCTCTCAAAATCACTACTTTATGGCCAACCAAGAGACAATCTGTTCCAAATTGAGCTGAACTTATTTGCAAATGACAGACATATTTATCTATACTCAAAGTCTTTCTAGAATAATATGACCTTTCAGAATATATGCCCTGCTAGCATAGCCTATGAGGCTTTACAATACCAAGATTAGTTATCAAGAAAGGATTTTAATGGAAGGTTATGAGCATTATATTTATCGTTACAAATGCAATTGCAATAACAAAACAAAAGAAAAACAAACAAAAAAACCCACTCATCTAGTTGGGATTTTTTTTTAACTGACAATATTAGCTTTTTGATGGTCACTAGTCCTATAATCAGAGAACAGAGTCATATATCTATAGATAGAACAAATCTAAAAGGTTATGTAATATGCACCTGTCATGTTATAGTTGAAGGAAATTGAGTCCCAGAAAAGTTTAAGTGACTTGCTCAAGCCTATACAGGAAGTAATTAACAGAAATGGTAGCTAATCCGAGTTTTTCAAATTGCAGATTCAACAGTCTCTTAACTTCACCTGTCAAGTAATCTAAATTCATCTGCCTGCTAAGCACTATTTTCACACACACACACACACACACACACACACACACACACACACACACACACACATATATATGTATGTATATATATATATGCACATATATACATATATATACACATATATTTGTATATTTAGGATGTATAGAAATTTAGTCATGATATAATGGATAAATAACTAACATTACTGGATAAAAAGCTGTCATTAGAATCAATTAGATTTTGATTCATACCTAATTCTCAGGCACATGTAGGTTTTGTGATCCTATGCAAATTATTTAAACTTTTCAATCCTCTAAATAAGTGTCAAACACATCCTGCAGGCAGCAAGCTTAAATGTAATCAGCAAAATAAATAAAAATATAATAGAGGAGATTATGTGAACATGTGGTTTTTAAATCAATATGCTGTTGTAGAGATTCTTTAGAATGAAGTCCTAATTTCTACTTAGGTTTAACATTACTTTTCTAGGCAAGTTTCCACAGGAAAAAAGCACCAAAAACTGCTAAATAGATCTATGTATAGAATGATTTTACACACACACACACACACACACACACACACACACACACACACAAACTACACATACGTATTTGTGCCTATGTGCAGTTTTCTCTAAGGCAGGAGGTGGGGGTGGGGAGGGATGTTAAAAAAATATAAATTTACATAATAACTATCATATATTTAAAAGGAATAGCAAGTTGTACATTTGCAGTATTTTGTGGAATAGTTTTTTTAAATACTATATTAAGGAAATGGTTTTTCACATAATTTAAAAATAAGATAAATAAAAAAAGAAAAGAAATACCAATTTGCATAGAAAGGTAGAATGCTTATTAATTGTTTTTTTTTCCCCCAATAGAATAGGAGCTCTTTGAGTTTAGGAATTCTCCAATTCTTATCTTTGTATCCCCAACAATTATCATAGAATCCCACACATAGTGATCATTCATAAATGTTTGGTCATTAGTTAATTGAAAGCATTATCTAGGGACCAATAATCAAGAAAAAGAGTCAGAGTTCATTAACTAATGACTGCATAAGCTTATTGAAATATGCACATACCTTATTCATTTTTCACAATAGCAAATAGTTTTCTGCCCAATTTTTCCTTTAGCAAACTTAATGTCAATTACATTTTATTAAGAATCTCTGCATTCACCACTACACATGCTTACATTATGTTTTCCTTCTCAAATTTTTTTCTTGCAGATGCGATTTTTCTTGTACAGCAAGATAACTATATAAATATGTATACACATAGTTGATTTGTCAAGTATTTTAATATAATTAACATGAATCATACTTCCTGACATCTAGGCGAGGGGGTGGGGGAAGGAAGGAAAAATTTGTAACAGAAAGCCTTGCAAGGGTGAATGATGAAAAATTACCTATGCATATGTTTTGAAAATAAAAAGCTTTAATAAAAAAATAAGAATCTCTGCATTCTTCATAGTCTAGAGAAGCTTCACTAGAATTTTTAAAATTTATTTTGACATTAATTTAAATTTTTTTTGAGTTCCTGTCTCTTTCATTTTAGTTTTCTCCCACACATGGAGATAATAAATTTGATTACCAACTATACATGTGAAATTATACAAACCATTCTCATATTAGCCATGTTGCAAAACAAAAGCAAGAAAAATAAAATGAAAAATTATGCTTTAATTCACACTCCATCAGTTCATTCTCTGGAGATGGCTAGCATTTTTTCATCATAAATCTTTCAGAACTGTCTTGAATCATTGTATTAATTAGAATAACTAAGTAATTCACAATTAATTATCTTTGCAATATTTCTATTATTGGGCATAGTATTCACTTCACTCTTACTTCACTCTATCACTTTATTTAAGACTTCCAAGATCTTTCTGAAATGATCTTGTTTGTTATTTCTTAAAATAAAATAGTCTTCCATCACAATCATATACCACAACTTGCTCAACTACTATCCACTTAATGGACATACTCTCAGTTTCCAATTCCTTGCCAATACACACACACACACATACACACACACAAAAAAAAACAGCCACAAATATTTTTCACATATTTAAGTCCTTTTTCTTTGATCTCTTTAGAATACAGATTTCACAGAAGTGTTGCTGGATCAAAAGTATGCATATGTTTATATCCTGTTATATAGTTTCAAATTATTCTCCAGAATGACAATAACAGTTCTCAAATTTACATAGTATACTAGTGTCAGTTTTTTCTATATTCCCCCCTGACATTTTTCATTCTTCTTTTCTGTCATATAGTTAATCTGATAGGTGTGAAGTAGTACATAATAGTTGTTTTAATTTGCAATTCTATGATATGTAGTGATTTAGTTTTTTCATATGACCATAGAAAGCTTTGATTTCATCTTCTAAAAAACTTCCAGTTAATATCCATGGTCATCTATCAATTGAAGAATCACTCATGTTCTTTTCTTTTTTTTTTTTGCTGAGGCAATTGGGTTTAAGTGACTTGCTCAGGGTCATACAGCTAGGAAATGTTAAGTGTCTGAGATCACATTTGAACTCAGCTCCTCCTGACTTCAGGGCTGGTGTTCTATCCACTGTGCCACCTAGGTGACCCTACTCATATTCTTATAAATGAAATTTATCTAACAGTATAATACTATAGTCATTTACTATGTTTGGTTACCTAAACTTCCTCACTGACCTAAACTTTATTTCTTAGTCTGTGATTATTTTCATGATTACCACTTTGTAATAGAGTTTGAGATCTGGAACTGCCAAATCACTTTTCTTTTTTTTCTTCATTGATTACCTTTAAATTTATTTTAATATGCATTGCTTTATGAATTATGTATGGGGAGAAAAATCAGAACCAAAGGAAAAACCATTAAAAAGAAAAAAAAAACAGAAAAAAGAAATTAACATAATATGTTAATTTACATTCAATCTCCATAGCTCTTTTTCTGTATGCAAATGTAATTTTCTATCCAAAGATTATCAGGATAGCCTTGGATCACTGAACCACTGAAAAGAATCAAGTTTTTCATAATTGATTATTGCACATTCCTGTTGTTATTGTATATAATGTATTCCTGGTTTCACTTGTTTCACTCAGAATCAGTTCATGTAAATCTTTCCAGGCCTTTCTCAAATCAGCTTGTCCATTATTTTTTATAGAACGATAATATTCCATTACCTTCATATACTACAACTTTTTCAGCCATTCCTTAATTGATTAGCATCTACTCATTTCCAATTCTTTGCTATCACACACACACACACACACACACACACACACATACACACACACACACAAACAAAAAGCTGCCTCAAACATTTTTTCCACATGTGAGTCTTTTTTTCCTCCTTAAAGATTTCCTTGGGATTCAGATTCAGTAGTGACTATGCTGGGACAAAGAGTATGCACAGTTTTGTAATCCTTTGCACATAGTTCCAAATTGCTCTTCAAAATAGTTGGATTATTTCACAACTCCACCAAGATGCATTAGTGTCCCAGTTTTCCAACATCTCCTCCAACATTTATCATTATCTTTTCCTGTCATCTTAGCCAATCTGAGAGATGTGATATGGTGCCTCAGAGTTGTTTGTATTTCTCTAATCAGTACTGATTTAGAACATTTTTTATATGACTGTAGATGGCTTTATGTTATTTGACCACTTATTAATTGAAGAATGACTTCTATTCTTATAAATTTGTCACAGTTCTTTATATATTTTTGAAATGAGACTTTTATCAGATCACTGGCTATAAAAATTTTCCCCAGCTTGTTACTTGCCTTTTGATTTGTTTCTGTTGGTTTTGTTTGTGCAAAAACTTTTTAATTTAATATAATCAAAGTTGCACATTTTGCATTCCAAAATGTGTTTTTGTTCTTTGGTCATAGATTCCTCCCTTTTCCAAAGATTTGATAGATAAATTATCCTTTGCTTTCTGAATTTGCTTATGGTGTCACCCTTTATGCCTTTATGTACCTGTTCTGACCTTATTTTCATTTTGGATTGTGAGATGTAGGTACTTATGTGAGTTCTTATCCCAGGAGCTGGAGTTTGGACGTTTATCAAATACTAGATTACTAAAGGCCTTGATTATTGTGCCATGTGTATCTAATCTATTCTATTCCTCTACCACTCTATTTCTTATTCAGTTACAAATGGATTTGATAACTGCCCCTTTATGATACAGTTTTAGGTCTAGAGCCTAACCACCAACCTTTGTATTTTTTTTCATTAATTCTCTTGATATTCTTGACCTTTTGTTCTTCCAGACGAATTTTGTTATTGTTTTTTGTAATTCTATAAAATAATTTTTGGCAGTTTGATTGGTATGGTACTGAGTAAGTAGACCAATTAAGGAAGAATTTGGCCTACCCATGAGCAATTGATATTTTTCCATGTGTTTAGATCTGACTTTCTTTGTGTGAGAAGTGTTGTATAATTGTGTTCATATAGTTCCTGGGTTTATCTCGGCAGGGAGACACCCAAATATTTTATTTTTTCTGCAGTGATGTTAAATGGAATTTCTCTTCCTATTTCTTACTATTGGGCTTTAGCAATAATATATAGAAATTTGATTGTTTGTATGTGTTTATTTTATATCCTGCAAATTTGCTAAAGCTATTATTTGGAGTATGTTTTTGGATGATTTTCTAAAATTCTCTAAGTATATCATCATATCATCTGCCCTTGTATTTGGAGGGGGTAGCTTTATCTGCTCTTTCTAGGAAATAGCCTGGTTTTCCAGAATCTACCTTCTGAGTTGGGACTGGAGCTTGCCCCACTGATCTATTCCTCCACTAAGCCAGGGTCAGTGGTCTCATTTGCCTATCTGCTATAATAAAGACTCTCACTGGCTTTCACTGACTCTGAGTTGAGTTGAGCATCCTTTTCACCACAGTGAGATATATCTTTCTTGAAGATTTTTCAATCTATCTTGAGCTGGAAAGTGGTTTCATTCCCTCAAACACTGTTCAGAGGCTTGGTTTCATGTGGTTTTCAAAGGAAACTGGGACAGCTAGAGCCACTTGCTGACTTCACTCCACCAACTTGGCTCCACCCCAGGAAGTCTCTCCCTTGATATTCTTCACACTTGTTCTTACAGATGAATTTTGTTATTATATTTTCTAGCCATATAAAATAATTTTGGTAGTTTGATATCTATAGCATTGAATAATTAAATTAAAACAAATAGAATTATTTTTTAAAATATTTACTTAGCTTATCCATGAATAATTAATATTTCTCCAATTGTTTAGATCTATATATGAAAAAATGTTTTTTCATTATATTCATAAAATTCCAGGGTTTGTCTGTGCAGGTAGACTTTTAATTATTTTGTAATGTCTGCATTTATTTCAAATGGAACTTTTCTTCCTATTTATTTTTTGCTGAGATTATTTGGTAATATTTTAAAATGCTGATAATTCATGTGGGTTTATTTTATATCCTACAGCTATGCATAAGTATTTAATTGTTTCAGCTGATATTTTAGTTGATTCTCAATTGCTCTCTAAGTACATCATCATATCTGCAAAGAATAATTTTTCCTTATTGCCTATCCTAATTCATTCATTTTTTTTCTTCTTTTATTGCTATAACTAGCATTTCTTGTATATTGTTGAATAATACTGATAATCGGCACACATTGCACTCTTAATCTTATTGACAAGAATTCTAGTTTATCCTAGTTATGGATAATGTTTGATGATGTTTTAAGATAGATAAATCTTATTTTAATGAAAGCTCCATTTATTCCAATTTTTTAGTGCTTTTAATTTTTTATGCAAAACACTTCCATAAAAGCCATGTTATGAATAAAAACATATCCCCAATTTTGTTCCAAAAAAATATCCTCAAGAAAAATAAAGTTTAAAGAAAGTATTATTTAATCTTTCAGAAATAACTAGTTCTTTTTCTAGGTGTGGAAAACATTTTTATCACAAGCCCTTCACAGTAGTCATAGATCATTGTATTACTTAGAATAACAGTCATTCATAGCTGATCATCCTACAATGTTATTTCTTTGTACACAGGACTTTTGCTTGAATTCATGGAGAGCTTTCCAGAAATCAACACTGCTGCTGCCTCTGCTCTTCAGCAATAATTTACTAGCTCCCAAGGCCTGCTCCTGCTCTGCTGGGGCTTCCCTGCCACCTTAAAATTACAATCCTTTCCTGACAATCTTCTAAGTTATCTTTGGTGTCTGGGTACTGAGAAGTCTGGAAATCACCACTGCTGCCATTGATTCAGAGGCCCCAAAGCCTACTCCTGGTTTGCTGTGACCAGAATTATGTTGGTGAGGCCTGTGTCAGTACTGTCCCACGCTCCCCCCTGGTGTAATGGACCTTTCCTGCTGACATTCTATGTTGTCTCAGTTTGACAATTGTTTCATTTCATCTTTTTTATGAGTTCTGAGACTGTAAAATTTGTTTACAGTCATTATTTAAAGATATTTGAAGGAGCTAGGGAGAGAGGTTAATAAGTCCTCCCTTTTTCTGCCATCTTGGCTCTGCCTCCCTAAGAATTTTTTCTTAGTTCATTTATGGTTGATTCAATTTTTTCTCAGATAGGATTATTTAAGCAATTTATTTTATCTTCTATTAATTTGGAAAATTTATATTTTCATAAATATGCATCTATTTCACTTAGATTATCACATTTCCTGATATATAATCAGCAAAATGATTCCCAATAGTTGTTTTGATTGCATGTTTATTGGTGGTTCATTAATCATCTTCATTTTTGATCCTGATGTTTTGGTTTTATTTTTTCTTTGTTAAAATAAAATTTGCCGAAAATTTTTTCTGTTTTTTTGCATCCCCCCATAAAGTCAGTTCCCAGTTTCATTTATTAGTTCAATTTTTTTGGTCGCACTTTTATCAATCTCTCCTTTGATTTTCAGGATCCCCAGTTTGGTGTTTAATTAAGAATTTTTGCCTTGTTTTTTTAAAATCAATTTTAAATTTTTTTCTATTTCATTATTATCCATGTGTCTCTCTCTGTCTCTATATCTCTCTGTGTGTCTCTTTGTCTCTATCTCTCTGTTTCTGTCTCTGTCTCTCTTTACTGATGTATACACTAGAGATGCCAATTTTACCGTAAATACTCCTTTGTTTGTACCCTACAAATTTTAGCATGCTGTCTCACTGTTATTGCTTTTAATGGAATTATTTATTGTTTCTATGGCTTTCTCTTTGAGTTATTTATACTTTTTTCACTATTAAATGTTATTTTCAATTTATAGAATAAAACAAGCATTTCCATAACATGCACAATTAAAAAAAAGATGATTACACATGAAATTGCATGACCACTATGCACAAATTAATGTTCTTTTCATATATACAACAGAATTATCATGTAAATTTCTTTTTCCCCTCCAATTCTACAGATGACATTAGATACAAATAGGCATATACATGTATAATTTTTCTATACATATTTCTGTGACACATTTATCTTATAGATTTGATTATTTAATTTCAATTTACAATTTTATCTATATATCCACAAACTTTATTGAATGAAATTTTTATTAGCTTGTTATCTGAAAATGGGACAATATGTCCACTTTTCTCAATGTGTTTGTGAATTATTTCATGCTTTAACACATAGTCAGTCATTGTGAAGGTGTCATGTATAGCTGAGAAAAAAAAATAGTATTCTTTTTTATTTCCATTCAGCTTTTCCCCAGGGTTTATCGGATCTAACTTGTCTAAATTTCTATTCAGTTCCTCAGTTTCTTTCTTATTCATTTTATGATTGGATCTATCATGCTCTGAAAGAGGAAAGTTGAGACCCTTGACTATAATATTTTTACTATTTCCTCCTACAAACCATTTAATTTTTTTTTCTTTTAAGAATTTAGATGCTTTGAAGGAGTGTGGAGACAAGATGGTGGAGAGTAGACACATCTTTATATGAGCCCTTTCTAGTGTCTTTCTGATCAACACCAGATCAAGCCTCAGAACTGGTTTTGGAGTGATAGAACTCACAACACTTGGAGTGTAACAAATTTCCAGGAGAAGATACTTTAGAAGAACTTCAGGAAAGGTCTGTTTCAATCAGGCAGGGGAGGAGGCAGCCAAACACAAATGCTGTTCAGGGAGGCAGGGAGTTGCTATATCCATGAGCTGGGGAATCTACTCGGAGGCTCTTAGACAAAATACACCTTCATTGGCTCCCCCATCCTGCTTGCAAGCCAGTAGTTCAGCAGATTAGCTGTGAGACATGCCAAACAAATACAAAAGGCAAATAATAGTGAGCCTCTGAACTCCAGAAATATAAGGGAGCTGGCCATACATACTCAGCACCAGAAGTCAATCAGCACCAGCCCTAGGGCAAACTAAAGTGGCTGTCACCTGTAGAGGAAACTTGGGACAATCTTCACTTTGCCCTAACAGAAGACTTCAACCTTAAAAATGACCAAACAAAACAAAACAAAACAACAAAACAAAACAACAAAAACAAAATAAAACCCTCTGAACATAGATAGCTTTTAGGGAGAAAGAAAAGAACAGGCCTCAAACCCTGAGAATCATAAAGGCAAATCATCTCCAAATGAAGCCACAAAGGGTAATATGAATTGGTCTCCATCTAAAAAGGTTTTCATGGAAGAATAGAAAAAGAAACAAAAGAGAGTTAGAAGAAAAATGAGGAAAGGAAATGAGAACTTTAAAGAAGGTTTGGAAAAGGAAAAACAGAAATTATCTGATGAAAACTTAAAAATAAATTTGATGGAGTAGAAAAAGCATATAACTCTTTTTTTTCATATTTATTTATTTATTTATTTATTTATTTTTATTTATTTATTTTTTAAATTTTTATTTTATTTGCATAACATATGTGTGGGTAATTCTTCAACAATAACCCTTACATAGCTTTCCGTTACAAATTCCTCCCCCCAACTCCCCACCCCTCCCCTAGATGGCAGGATATCCACTACATGTTAATTATGTTAAAATATTGGCAAATCGAATATATGTATACATATTTCCAAACTTATCATTGGTGCGCAAGAAAAATCTTATCTACACAAACGATATATCAGATAAAGGAAACACAATGTAAGCAAACATCAATCAAGGAGTATGAGAATGTTATGTTGTGGTCCACATTTCACATTCCTCTCTCTGGGTGTATATGGCTTTCTTCAGTGAACAATTGGAGGTGGTTTGAAACATTTCATTGTTGAAGAGAGCCATGTCCATCAGAATTGATCGTCATATAGTACTGTTGTTGCCGTGTATAATGATCTCCTGGTTCTGCTCATTTCACTCAGCATCAGTTCATGTAAGTCTCTCCAGGCCTCTCTGAAATCATCTTGCTGGTCATTTCTTACAGAACAATAATATTCCATAATATTCATATACCATAATTTATTCAGCCATTCTCCAATTGAAGGGCCTCTATTCAATTTCCAGTTTCTAGCCACTACAAAAAGGGCTGCCACAAACATTCTTGCACATGTGGGGCCAAGCATATAACTCTTTACAAAATATATATGAAAAAGAAAACAATTCATTGAAGAACAGAATTCGTGAAATGGAGAAAAAATGCAACGAACAAAACAACTCATTGAAAAGTTCAATTGGCAAAGTTCAAAAGGAGATTAAAAAAAACTAACAAGAAAAAATTCACTAAATAAAAGAATTGAAAAAAATAGAAGTGAATGAATCAATGAGACTTCAAGAATGAGTCAAACAAATCCAAAAAAATGAAAGAAAAAAAACTTGGAAAATGGAACTAGGAGAAACAATCTAAGAATTATTGGACTTCCTAAAAATCTCGATGAAAAAAGAGCCTAGATATCATGTTTCAGGAAATCATCAAGGAAAACTGCTCAGATGTTCTAGAAACAAAGGGTAAAATAGCCATTGAAAGAATTCACTAATCAATCACCTCCTGAAAGAGAACCCCAAATGAAAACTCCAAGGAATATTGTAACTAAATTTCAGAATTATGAAATGAGGAGAAAATATTGCAAGCAGTCATAAGGAAACAATTCAAATATCAAGGAGGCACAATCAGGATTACCCAGGACATAGCAGCTTCCACTTTAAAAGATCAAAGGGCATGGAATCTAATATTCTTTTGAAAGGCAGAGGAACTTGGATTACAACTAAGATTCAAATACCTAGCAAAATTGAGCATTATATTTCAGGGGAAAAGATGGACATTAAATGAAACAGGTGAATTTCCTTTATTTCTGATGAAAAAACTAGTGCTGAATAGAAAATGTGATCTTCAAATACAGATCTCAAGAAAAGCATAAAAATGTAAAAAGGAAAGAAAAAATAACTTTCTTTTAAAATCTAAAAAGCTTATATTCCTATATGGGAAGATGATATGTTTAACTCTTGAGATCTGTAGCTCTGTTATGGGTATGCTTGCTTATAGAGTGAAAATATAATTTGATTTTATTGTGATGATTTAAAAAAAAACTAGAGGAGTAAAGATGATTCTACTGGAAGAAGAGGAAAATGGAGATAAAATGGGATAAATTACATTTCATAAGACAGCAAAAAGATCTTATAATTGAGGGAAAGAGGAGAGGCAGAAGAGCATTGTGCAAATCTTACTCTCATCAGATTTGGCTCAAAGAGAAACTATCAGATACATGTTGCTTCACAGAGAAACCTGTCTCACCTTTTAGGAAAATAGGAGGAGAAAGGGGAAAGGAAAGAGGGATGCTAATAGAAAGAACAATAGATGTAGAAGGAAAAAGAATAAGAAATGGGGAGGGACTGTTAAAGGGGAGGGCTGTTCAAGGAAAGGGATGATCTATGAGAAAATATTGAGGAGGAGGGAAAGGGAGAAAGGGAAGGGAAAAGTATAACTGGAGGACAACATCATGGAAGGAAACAAAGAGTTAGTAATTTAACTGTGAATGTGCATAGGATGAACTCTCCTATAAAGTGGAAGAGGACAGCAGACTGGGTTAAAAGCCAAAATTCTACAATTTGTTGTTTATAAGAAACATATTCAAAGCATAATCATTCATTCTGAGTAAAAGTCAAAGTCAAGGGCTGAAGCAGATTCTATTGTGCTTAACCTGAAGTTAAAAAAAAAAGCAGGGGTAGAAATCCTGATTTCAGATTAAGCAAAAGCAAAAAAAAAAAAATCTAATTAAAAGAGTTAAGAAAACTACATCCTACTAAAAGGTAACATAAATAATGAAGTAATATGAATATGGAAGATACAGGCATCAAGTGGTATAGCATGCAGTATGATAGCATGATAGTATAAGTATGATAGACATTTGGATAAAATTTAATTTAAACAGAAAAAAATATATTTTTCTCAGCAGCATATGGAACCTATAAAAATTGATCATGTATTAGGGCATAAATATCTCAAAATCAAATGCAGAAAGGCAGAAATAATAAATGCATTTTTTCAGATAATAATGTAATAAAAATCACAAACCATATAAGTCCAGGAAACAAGAGACCAAAAATTAATTGGAAATTAAATAATTTAATCCGAAAGAATGAATAGGTGAAACAACAAATCATAGACACAATCAGTAATTTTATTCAAGAGAATGACAATAATGAGACAACATACCAAAATTTAAGAGATGTAGCCAAAGTAGTTATTAGGAGAAAATTTATCTCTAGATGCTTACTTAAATAAAATAGAGAAGAGAAATTCAATAAATAGCATTTGAAATTTAAAAAAAACTAGAAAAAGAATAAATTTAAAAACTCCAACTTAAATACCTAATTTGAAATTCTGAAAATAAAAGGAAAGATTTATAAAATTGAAAGTAATAGAACTATTGAATTAATAAAAAAAAACTAAGAGTTGGTTTTATGAAAAAACTAACAAAGTCAATAAACCTGTAGTTAATTCAAATATAAAAAGGAAAGAAGAAAATCAAATTGCTAGTATCAAAAATGGAAAAGCTGAACTTTTCAACAATTAAGAGGAAATTGGAATGATAATTAGGAAATATTTTGCCCAACAATAAGTCAATAAGTCTAATAATCTAAGTTAAATGGAGGAATACTTACAAAATTATAGATTTCCCAAATTAATAGAAGAGGAAATAAATATTCCTATTTTAGAAAAAGAATTTGAAAAACAAAAAAAAATAATCAACTCCCTAAGAAAAAATCTCTAGGGCCAGATGCATTTACTTGTGAATTCTATCAAATATTTAAAGAATGATTAATTCTAGTACTATGCAAAATATTTGAAAAAATAGGGAAAGAAGGAGTCCTACCAAATTCCTTTCATTACACAGATATGGTGCTGATACCAAAATCTAGTATGATCAAAATACAGAAAGAAAATTATAGATAAATTTCCCTAATGAATATTGATGCAAAAATCTTAAATAAAATATTAACAAAGACATCACAGGAAGTCATCCCAAGGATAATACCCCATGACCAAGTAGGATTTATACCACTAATGCAGAGCTAGTTGAATATTAAGAAAAC
>JAJPUD010012244.1:0-50347 GCA_023553655.1 Myrmecobius fasciatus
GAGATAGAAGAGAGAGATAGGAGAAAGAGAGAGACAGAAGAGAGAGAGAGAAAGAGACAAAGACAGAAGAGAGAGAGAGAAAGAGACAAAGACAGAAGAGAGACAGAGACAGAAGAGAGAGAGAAGAGAGAGACAGGTGAGAGAGTGAGAGACGACAGACAGAGACAGAGACAGAAGAGAGAGAGACAGAAAAGAGGGGGAGGGGAGGAAGCCTAGGATGACACCATACTGGTTTCTGCTATTTCATGCTATTCAGCTATTTGCTATTACATTAACAAAAATAAAAAATACCAGTAGCAATGGAGTCGGGTCATGGTGTGGATTTTCTGTGTGACTCATGGGGTTTTCAGTTGTTGAAGAGAACCCATAACCCCACAGGTTGATGCTCTGACTCATGAATGAATTGGATTTAAGAGAGGTGGAGTTGCACACAGTTGTGAGTCTCTCTCTTTCTTCCTGAATCAGTGCAGTCCAGTGGCAGGACAAAAGTCAGGATGACTAGGGAAGGCCTGGGATGTAGTGGATGAATTGGGAGTCTCTGATGTCCAACCCAGCTTTATGCTTCAGCCACTTTCACGGCCGTTGGAACAAATGGTTCCAGGCTGGCCCTGGACATTGCTCAGACTCCTATTTCAGTTGCTAAAGCATCAAAGACCCAAATCTGAACTCATCTGGAGATACTTGGGGAAACCCAGGCACGCCACAGGGCTCCTAGCTATTTTTCACAGAAGGCCGTTGGCCGAGACTAGAGCTGGAAAGAAGCCAGTGACGCAGTAGCGCTTATCATATCTATTTTTACAAGTGAGATAGCTGAGACTCAGTGAACTGCTTTGAAGTCTAGTCTTCAAAGACAACATCTCTAATCTGTAGATTATCTAGAATGTCAAAGGTCACAATTGCCCTATTAGCCTGAGCAGCAGGATAGTATTCTTTGACTAAACCCACAGAGATATTGCCCTCAGCAGATAGTATCACTATCAAGGATATCAAGGAAGTATTTTCTTTGGCAACAGCATTCATTTTCCAGTAACTGACATAACACTTGGGTTTTTTCTGACTTGAGCACCAAAATTATTGGCAGAGCACAGGGCTTATGGATGAGGAAAAACACTTTCAACTCTAGCATCTCTAGGGGCCCTACTGATGTGGATATTCTCTTCAAATATACAGATCATCATTATACACGGCAACAACAAGACTGTGTGATGATCGATTCTGATGGACATGGCTCTCTTCATCAATGAGATGATTCAGACCAGTTCCAATTGTTCAGTGATGAAAAAGGCCATATATATCCAGGGAGAAGCCTGTGGGATCTGAGGGTGGACCACAACATAGCATTCGCACACTTTCTATTGATGTTTGCTTGCATTTTATTTTCTTTCTCAGTTTTTTTTCCTTCTTGATTTGATTTTTCCTTGTGCAGCAAGATAACTGTGTAAATATGTATACATATATTGTATTTAACATATATTTTAACATATTTAACAGGTATTGGACTACCTGCCATGTAGGGAAGGGGATGGGGGGAGGAGGGGAAAACTTGAAACAGAAGGCCTTGCCAGTGTCAATGTTGAAAAATTACCCATGCATGTTTTCTAAATAAAAAACTTTAATAAAAAAAGATTAAAAAAAAACAAAAAAAACCAAATATACAGATCATGAGTTAGTCCTGCCTTCCCACCCTTTGTAACATTCATCAACGGCTTCCTGTATGTTTGCCATGGCTCAGGGGTTGGGGTGTGCCAAATGTAGCCCCTGGAGGCCATCTTTGATTTCTCTTAACATCACAAGCATGTCAATAACTCCTTTTCAATTTGCTATATAGTTTTGTTATGTGTGTGTGTGTGTGTAATGTCCCTCGTTTCTATAGTCCCTTATAATTTATAAAGCACTTTTGTCACAATAACCTTGTTAGAGAGATGACTTTATTATCGCTGTTGTTTTTGTCTAGTGGCTACAATTTTATCAGTGTGAAGAAACATTCTCCACTGACTTGAATACAACAAGCCTTTAGCCTTATTTTAGTCTTGGAATGTTGTCCAGGGGTTTTAAGAAGTTAAGTGACTTGTTCAGGGTCAGACAGCTAATATGTGTCATAAGTGGATCTTGAAATCTCTTCCTAGCCACAAGTCTGCCTCACTATTCACCATGTCACACTATCTCCATTTGACAGGTAAGGAAACTGAAGATTGGAAATGGAGAATGATGGGACTTGGGCATCTCTCTCTCTCTCTCTCTCTCTCTCTCTCTCTCTCTTTGTCTGTCTCTACCTGTCTTTTTCTCAGTTTGTTTCTTCATTGTTAAAATGGAGATAACGATCTATTCTTTTCACTCCATCACCCACCTGTAAGAGCTAGGTGTTTAGAATATTATTACTCCAGTTTTCCTAATGAGGAAACTTAAGAGCAGAAAGGGGAATGATAAACCCAAATTAAGATTAAACTGGTTTTAGGGCCCATCAGGATGAAATCCATATGTTTTGATTGCATTCCCTTTCTGTCATCTCTTTCTTCCTATTCATCCACAATGTGTGTGGGTTTTGGTTTTTTGTTTTGTTTTGTTTATTTGTTTTTTGGTTTTGGTTTTGCTGAGGCAATTGGGGTTAAGTGACTTGCCCAGGGTCACACAGCTAGGGAATGTTAAGTGAGACATTTGAACTCAGGTCCTCCTGACTTCAGGGCTGGTGCTCTATCCACTGCGCCACCTAGCTGTCCCCACAATATGTGTGTTTAAGGAGGTAGGGGTTCCCTCTATTTACTATGTGGAAGAACAGGTCTTTTTTTTTTTTTTTTCTGAAAGGGATTTTGAAAGCAAGTTAGAACAGATAGATAAATGCTTTCCTTTATCTTTCGGGAACAAAAGATCTGCCTGAGGGATTTGTTTCCAGGGGTTTTCTTTCTTAAACATTGCAGTCATGTCTAACTTCCTACAGCATCATGCCAAGATGAGGAGGAGATCAGGACAGGAACTTCTTTTTCTGCCCCAGAGATAATGCATGAACAGTAAATGTCTCCGAATTTTATCCAAAAGTGGAAGCATTGGCTCAGTCAGTGCTCCACAAACTGAGTCCCAGGCAAGCGTTGTGTTTCATAGGATTGAAAGGGAGTCTTGGTTTTAGGGCATGTCTCCTGTTACAAGGACCTAGACAGAATCTGTAGATACATCTCACAAATCTCCTTGGCTTATGTACCAAGGAAAGGGTTATCCCCTTAATCCAGGAAAAACCCAGAAATCTGTCTACACCTTATGTTCCTTCCCAGAATACGCCTTGAGCTCCACTGCAAGCACTCAGACTAACAAGACGTCAAATACTGAAGACTTTAATTTATTTATTTCACAGTAAAAGAAGGGACTTATATCCAAGTCTATAGACAGTCAAGAAAACTCTTCTTCCTACAAGGATGAGTCCTAAAAGGCCTCAAAGTTGAGCCTACAGGAAAGAAAAGCTTTCTCTTTCCACAAAGTCTTGTGTAATCCTCACACTGAAATACTGCTCTATTTGGCTCCAAATTTCTAGTCTATTACCTATCTGCCCCCAGGATCAAATATGGACTCCCTTGTTTGGCTTTTGAAACCCCTCCTAACGTGGTCCCAACCCACCTTTCCACTGTCGTTCTGTTGAGGGGTGAGAGATACCCTAACAGTGATGGGGGTCCCCAGGTTGGTATCGTAGGTTTTTGCAAAAGAATTCACAGTCCCCATCTCTAAGTGAAGTTTTTGGCAAAAATGGGTTTATTTTCATTGAGAAACTATTTCCCTCCATGGACTGTTTCCTGATTAGGAATATAGCAAAGGTTGGGGTATAGAATACTGTTTTATATTTAGTATAGTTTGGGGCTAGAGCAATTAGGGGCTCATTTCCAAATCAATAATAGTGATTGTTTCCCAGACCAAAGTGATTTCCAGATTAATTGGAGGTGGGAGTTCCCCGTGGGAACCAGATAGGAGGGTGGGGAGCATTTTTAGGAATTTCCCCAGGTCAGGTGGCCCACTCTCCACAAAGATCTGGGGACACAGTTCTATTACCTCAGTTCCATAGCACTGTCCTGCCTGCTCCTGCATTTGATGGCCCTACCAAACTGTTCTCTGTTCTTTCTACACAACAATCCATCTTCTTCCTGGGTGCCTTCATGCTGATGGACCCCCATATCTGGCAAGCATCCCCTCCCTCACCTCCCTCTCTACTTCTACCAAGAATTCTTCTCTGCCTTCAAAGCAGAGCTTAGACAGCACTTTCCACATAAAAGCTCTCCCGGTCTCCATCTCCAGTGACACCTCCAGTGTCCTTACTCCCCACCTTCTTGGGACTTAGCTTGATATTTAGCACACATACATGACATTATATATCTATACCATATGTAATATTAAACATAATATACATAATGTTACACACACTAAGTAAATATAGTACATCTACGTTGTTGTTGTTCTGATTGTTTTGGGGTTTTTTTTTGTCCTTTATTCTGGAAGAGGATCATTGACATCATGGGTGATATCTTGACTTGCACATGAATTGGATTTAAGTGAGACACACTTGCACAAAATCTCTAGCCTCCCTCTCTCCTCCTGATTTGTTGAAGTCCAGTGGCAGGACTAATGACAAGATGACTGGCTATGGCCCAGAATACAGTGCATGGTCTTGGTATCTTCAATGTCTAACCAAGATCTAAGCCCATCCACAGCACCCACTTCAATTGCCTTTATGGCTGTTGGACTGAATTGCCCTCATTTATCCATATTTGGGGAAGACAACCCTAACTTACCAACAGGTTTGAAGCCTCTGTGTGTGTGTGTGTGTGTGTTTATTTATGTGTGCTGTATATAACTATGTACACTATATATAACATGTATTATATATTGCTTATAATAGTATATATTCATATGTATATATATATATATATACACAACATCTATATTGTTGTGGTTGTTGATTTCATTCATGTCTGAATCTGTTTGGGTTGGGTTTTTTTTGGCAATACATAACTATACATACAGAGACCATTGCCAGTCTCCTCCTTTTCCTCCATCTTCCACAAGTGATCACTCTATCCATGTGGGGGGTCATACCCTTACATGTGGGTACTCTGTCCAAAAGAATATTTTGTAAGATATCTTAGGGTTTGGGGGCTAGATTAGTTTTTATTCCTAATTTTTTTAAAGTTAGGACAATTAACTCATCTTGCAGAGTTTTCATTTATGATTTCTTGAAATCTAGTTCTGAAAAAAACAAACAAACCAGGCTCTGAAAAAATGAATTGTGATTCAAATAGAACTACTTGATACTCTACACCCAAATCATTTTGGCTTTCATTGAATGACCAATAATAGCCCCCAGCCCAAGACTCTCTTATTTATTGTTTGAGATTTGTTGGCTCAGAGTGAGTGTAAATAGCACCTGTTTTCTGTTCTGGCCAGAAACTTGGAGAAGTCCCTTCTCAGACTCTTTTGTGATGGTAAAACTAGGGCCCCTTTTGTTTCAGTTCTTACCTAGGTCTTAATCTTTGAATGTGTATTGCCTCAAACAAACAGACCTGAGAAAGACCTTATTTTAAAAAGGATAAGATCTGCCATATTAGGGTCTGACTTTTGTCTTGCACTGGACTTTGCTGACTAGAGGAGAGAGTGAGACTGATGACTTTGTGCAGCTCTGCTTCACTTAAATCCAATTCATCTACAAATCATCACCCTTGTGCGTTATTGGTCTTTTTTGAGAATGAAGGATGAACAACAACATATATGTATATATAATATTAAATATACTAGTTTATATATATGTATACATACATATATATGTATTATGTGTACATACAATATAATATTACTATGTATATATTATTGTGAGAATTGGATGAGGGTTTAATTTCCATAGAGTTATGTTAAAAAAAAATCAAAGAAATGAAACTTAAATTAGAGAAATGAAACTTAATCTGAGAAATGAAACTGAGACTTAAGAAATGACATCTAATGCTCCAAATCACTATTGATCAGAGAAATGCAAATTCAGAAAACTCTGAGTTAACACTATACACCTTTCAGATTGGCTAAGATGACAGGAAAAGATAATGACGAATGTTGGAGGGGATGTGGGAAAACTGGGACACTGATACATTGTTGGTGGAACTGTGAACGGATCCATCCAACCATTCTGGAGAGCAATTTGGAACTCTGCTCAAAAAGTGATCAAACTGTGCATACCCTTTGACCCAACAGTGTTTCTCTCGGGCCTATATCCCAAAGAGATCTGAAAGGAAGGAAAGGGCCCCACATGTGCAAGAATGTTTGTGGCAGCCTTTTTGTAGTGGCAAAAAACTGGAAACTGAGTGGATGCCCATCAATTGGAGAGTGGCTGAATAAATTATGGGATATGAATGTTATGGAATATTATTGTTCTGTAAGAAACGACCAACAAAATGATTTCAGAGAGGCCTGGAGAGACTGCATGGACTGCTGCTGAGTGAAACGAGCAGAACCAGGAGATCATTGTACACGGCAACAAGAAGACTGTATAATGATCAATTCTGATGGACAGGCTTTCTTCAACAATAAGATTCAAACCAGTTCCAATTGTTCAATGATGAAAAGAGAGCCAGAGAGAGGACTGTGGAGCAAAATATAGTATTTTCACTCTTTCTGTTGTTTGCTTGCATTTTGTTTTCTCAGTTTTTTTTCCCTTCATGAACCAATTTTTCTTGTGCAGCAAGATAACTATATATATATATATATTATTGTAATATACTTAACATGTATTGGGCTACCTGCCATCTAGGGGAGAGGGTGGGGGGAAGGAGGGCAAAATTTGGAACAGAAGTCTTTGCAGGGGTCAGTATTGAAAAATTGCCCAGGCATATGCTTTGTAAATAAAAAAAAAAAAACCTTTTAAAAAATAGAGAAAAAAAATGAAACCTAAAGGTTAGGGTGATGTGAAACAAAGGAAATAAAAGGGAAGATATAAATTAGAATAATTAAGAGGCTATTAGATGCACAAGGGGTATATACATACCCAAATAAGGGTAAAAGAAAGAGCTAATCTTTTTCTGGCTTCATAAACTTTGTCTGAAGAGTTCTTGGCAAGACGCTCATCTGATGTAAGAATACTACACATACATGTGTCGAGGAGTGAGATATCCTAACAGCGATAGGGGTCCCCAGGCTGGTGTAGCAGGTTTTGTGAAAGAATTCACAGTCCCAGTCTCCAAGGGAGGTTTGGCAAAAATAGGTTTATTTTCACTGAGAATCTCTTTCTCTCAGTGGGCCCCTTCCTCATTAGGAAGCTAGTACCCCAGGAGATTGGGGTAGAGTTTCAATTTTATTTTGCTTTCTATGGCTTGGGGCTAGGGAGCAATTTGAGGGACTAATTTCCAAATCAATAAAAGGTGGTGATTGTTTTCCAGGCCAAACTAATTTCCAGATCAATCGAAGGTGAGGGTTTCCCATGGGAGGATGGGGATCATTTTAGGAATTTTCCCAAGCCCAGGAGGGGTTGAGATTTAGGGTTTTTCTAACCTAAGCCCATCCCCCCACAAAGATCAGGGGATCACAGAGTCCTATTACGTCAATGCACATTATGTAATACACATATATATAATGTATATTATATCATATATGCCATATATACCGAAATGTATATATCATATATGGTACATGCATAATATAGACTATGCATACATATGTAGTATCATATATATATATATATAATGCATACACACATCTATATACTGTACATGCACATATGACATATTTATATGTGGTGTATATACACACCCACACCCACATGTCCCTGCCATAGTATACAAGTTTCTTGAGAGACAGAGTTTCCTTTTTGACATGTATACCCTCAGCGTCCAGCCCGGTGATGGGCACAATAGGAATCATTAAATGCTTATTGATTGCCTTTCTTTCCATTCCTAGTCCATACAGTCTATAGGATTTATAATATCTGAAAAACTCAGTCCTCCCTGTCACACCTGGCTCTATACCCTGTCCCTAGCTTCTCATCTCTTTTGGTCCTTGAGTCCTTGGCTCTCTGTAATGCCCTGGCCTTTCTCCTTTTCCAGGGCTCTGCCTTCCCGCTGCCAGGTCCACCTTTTCCTTTGGCACTTGCTCTTTCTCCACTGCTGGATTTGGTGCCTTCCAGTTCAAGTCCCTTTCCAGGGCTGGGTATAGCTCAGTGTCACTTTCTCACTAGATCCTTTCCTCCAGGACTCACCCATAAGAAGCTCAGTCTTCTTCCTAGATCCACGCATAGTTCAGCTTTTCCATCACTGTTGGCTTCTTTACTCTGAGTGCTATGGTCATCTCCCAGTAGGTTTGTTTTTCTTGGTATCTCTGGTACCTGACTTCTAGCTCCAGGTCTACCTGTCCATGGCTCTGCCTCTTGTGGCCCACATCACTCCCCTCTTTCTCATCTGTGATGGGAGTTTGGGCAGGGAGAGCTTGTAAAGGTTTACCTGAGTTCTCTGGCCCAAGCCTGCTGCACCTCTAGATGCTGAAAATAACCTAGGTGCATAGATACTGTCTAGCAGTCCAAGATCCATTCTCTCAGGATCCCACAGGCAGGTCCCACGGAGTCTCCGTCTAACCTTCCATGCAGCACAAGATGTTTTCCACAACCATCTCCCACTGGTCATCAGTTCCTTTTGGCCTGCTGTTGCCTCTAGACTGTCACTCCTTTTCAATGACTGTCCCCATCCAGTGAGCCTCTGTGCCCTGAAAATGCCTGAGGGGACAGGTCTTTACCCAACCCCTCTTGGTAGGTACGTACTGCATAAAGCTAAAAGAGGTCTTACAGATGATCTAATCTAATGCAACGTCATATTACAGATGAAGAAACTGAGGACCAGAGAGAGGAAGTGACCTAGCTGCTGTTACAGGCATAGCCATGCCAGGATTTGAAGCCAAATCCTTAACCTTCACATTCTGGGTTCTTTTCCCCATACCACACTGTCTCACTTATCTAAATAGAAGCTCTAGGACAACATTAATGCCATGGGTATTTCCCCTCCCCCTTTATCAATTATATCCTTATCAAATATTCTTACATTTGATCAATTCTAGCATGAAAGTAACCATGATTTTCTGTTATTTTGCACAGATTTCCTCATCTATAAAATGAGCTGGTAAAGGAAACAGCAAACCACTCCAGTGTCTGTCAAGAAAACCCCAAATGGTCATGCAGAATCATACATGACTACGACTGAACAACCAAAAAAATGTCTCAAGCAGTTGCCAAGTGTCAGGGATACAAAGAAAGGCAAAAGAGTTCTTTGTTCTCAAGGAGCTCACAATTTAATGGAGGAGACAACAAGCAAACAGCTATGTAGAAAAAGCTACACACACACATGACAAATTGGAAATAATAAACAAAAGATAAGAGAAGCGGGGGCAGTGAGATGGTGCAGTGGCTAGAGTGCTAGGCCTGAAATCAGGAAGACTCATCTTTTTGAATTGAAATTTAGACTCACCAACCACTCAAAGGAAGCATAGTGTGGATAGAACACTGGACAGGGAATCATGATGTCCTAGGCCCAAATTTGGTTCTGCCACAAATCAACTGTGTGATTTTGGGTAACTTTGCTTCTATGGATCATATTTTTATAAAGAGTCACTTGGATAAAAAAGAAAAAAAGAAATTTAGCCTCAGATACCCTACCTATGTGACTCTGAGAAAGCCATTTAACTCCTTTTGCCTGTTTCCTCTTCTGAATATGAGAAGGAGAAGGAAATGGGAAACTACCCCAGTATCTTTGCCAAATAAAACCTAAATGATGTCACAAAGAGTTGGACATGACTAAACAACAACAGCAATAGCAACAACAGCAGCAACTAGAATAAGGAAGGATTGGGAAAGCCTTTCTGTAAAGATAGGATTTTAGCTAAAACGTGAAGGAAGCCAGGAAGCAGAGATGAGAAGGGGAGGGAAACAGTTGTAGTATCAGAAAATTAAGTTTTGTCTGAGGAATAGCAAAGGGGCCAGTATTACAAAATCAGTGTGTGTGTGTGTATACACGCCTTATGCAAGGGATTTAGGGTTAGGAGAGGGCCAAAGCATGAGGGCTTTAAACATTAAACAAGGTTTACATGTGATCCTGGAAATAGTAGGGAGTTACTAGAGTTTATTAAGTAGGAAAGTGAAATTGTGAGATTATGTATGCTTTAAGAAGAACACTTTGGAGTAAAGAGAGATTTGTGGCAAGTAGATCAACCAGCTGGCTAATGCAATAGCCCAGGCAGAAGGTGATGAAACCTTGAACCAGGAGAATGATAGGGGAGAGATGTATCAAACATAAAATGTTACAGATTTTTTTTATAAAGGACTTTACAACAAATTGGATAAGGGGATGAGAGTGAGAATGAGGAGTTGAGAATAACACTTAGGTGGTGAACTTAGCAGTGATTAGAAAGATTTGAGAAACATGATTTCTGGGTAACTGAATAATTTTATTAATAAGGCCAGCATATTTATTTTTTAAGTGATGATCATTTGGTTGACTCTCTTAGATCAAAGATCCCAAATGATGGTGGACTCACAGTTTATGTCTTGACAAGAGGGAGAATCCCAGACTGTCTGAGCAAACATGATGAGCAGGAATATCTAAGACAGAGCTCTGTGGATACTGAGAGTTAACAAGCAAAATGTGGATAAAGATCCAGTAGAGAAGCCTGAAGAGAAGTGTCCGGTAAGAGAAAGAAGAGTATATAGCACAATCAAAATTCAAGACCAATGTCCTGGACTCTAAATTCAGCAGTTTCCTTCCTCATACAACACATTGCCATCTCAATTTAAGGATTGTTAATATATTTCTTGCCATATATTTTGTTTTTATGTAATCTTTGCTTCCTAGATATACCTCCCTTGCCCAGTGAGCTATTATTAGTAATAAAGAAAAAAAAGGGGGAGGCAGGAAACAGGTCAGCAAAACAAATCAACATGTAAACTATGTCTCATAGTACATGCAACATTTCTGCAAAGAAGAAAAGGAAATGACTTTTTTCATTAAAATTTTTTATTTATAAAACATATGCATGGTTAATTTTTCAACACTGACCCTTGCAAAATTTTCTGTTCCAAATTTTCCCCTCCTTCCCCCAACTCCCTCCCCTAGATGGCAAGTAGTTAAATACATGTTAAATATGTTAAAACTATATGTTAAATCCAATATATGTATACATATTCATGCAGTTATATTGCTGCACAAGAAAAATCGGATCAAAAAGGAAGAGAAAAAAAAACCCGAGAAAGAAAACAAAATGCAAGCAAACAACAATAGAAAGTGAAAATGCTATGTTGTGAAACACACTCACTTACCACAGTCTTCTCTCTGGGTGCGGATGGCTCTCTTCATCACTGAACAATTGGAACGGGTTTGAATCATCTCATTGTTGAAGAGAGCCCCGTCCATCAGAATTGATCATTGTATAGTCTTATTGCCATGTATAATGATCTCCTGGTTCTGCTCATTTCACTGAGCATCAGTCCATACAAGTCTCTCCAGGCCTCTCTGAAATCATCCTGCTGGTCGTTTCTTACAGAACAATAATATTCCATAACATGCATATACCATAATTTGTTCAGCCATTCTCCAATTGATGGGCATCCATTCAGTTTCCAGTTTATTGCCACTACAAAAAGAGCTGCCACAAACATTTTTGCAAACGTGGGTGGGGAAATGAATTTTCTCAATCTTCTCCAGAGATAAGATGGATCATTATAATTATACAATAGTCATTTTATCATTCATTTGTAGTCATGTAATTGTTTTCTGGGCTTTGCTTACTTCATTGTGCATCAATTCATAAAAATCTTCCCAAGCTTGGGATAAAGTCTTCCCTTGTTTCTTGGGGAAGTCATCAGCTTCATGTTTTTCACTCCTGCAACTCCACCTCTTCCCAAGCAGAGATGATCTGATGTAACTCTTGAAAATGAGAGAGGAAATCACTAGCTAAAAGTAAGTACAAAGTTGCAAATCTGGATTCTGATTCAATGCTCTTTCTGCTCCACCACCTAACCTGTCTCCCAATCTTCCTTTTTCTCTACCTGCCAGGTTCTTGGTATTTGGGGTCCAAAAGTTATTGCTAAAAAAACCCCAAAAACTAGAAAGGGGAGATTGGCTTCAGCTCCTGCTGGGTCTCTTGAGGGCTTCTTGATCTTTGAGTAGCCTCTCCCACTTTATTTTTTTTTTTTATCCCAGTCTAGATCCTCTTGGGTTTGTGGGCTTCACAAAAGTTTTGCTCTACTCTTAGCAATTAGAAATAGCCTACTCAATGCTAGGATGTAGCCTAGATACTACATGAATAAATTTTGCATACACACACACATAATCAGAAAGTTTATACACATTTCATAATTATATTTTTCATTCTATAACTCCATCTTTTGGTTGGAGTTATTTATTTTTAAATATTTATTTTTTTCAATGAACAAAGATTTTCTCTTCCTACTATCCTCATTCCCCAACCCATAATTGAAAAAGAAAGAAACAAAACTTTGGTTACAAATAGGCATAGTTAAGCAAAGCAAATTCCTACCTTGTCCATGCCCCAAAATGCGCATCTCACTTGGTATCACGAGTCCATCATATCTCTGCCAAGAGGTAAATATCACAATGTTTCATCATGTGTACTCTGGAACTCAGATTGCTCATTGCTCTGATCAGAGTTCCTAAGTCTTTCGCTTGTCTTTATGATGATATATAAATTGTTCTGGTTCTTCACTTTACTTTGCATCAGTTCATACAAGTCTTCCCAGGTTTATTTGAATACATTTCTTTCATAATTTTTTTATGATGCAATAACATTCCATTACATTCATATGCTATAATTTGTTCAACCACTCCTCAGGAGATGGATAGAACTCCTTTGGTTTCAAGTTCTTTGATACCATAAAAGAGATGCTACTCTTTCTCTGATCTCTTTGTAGTTTAGTCCAAGCCAATCCAATCCAAGAAGCATTTATTTACAAACTTATTATATGCCCAGCATTATGCTAAGCACTGGGGATGCAAATAAGAAAAAAAAAAGTCCTTGTCCTCAAAGAATTTATAATCTAATGGAGAGATACAACTCACAAAAGAAGGTAGGAAAGCTGGGGAGTGGCACAGGGGTATCTTGTTCTGAGGCACTGAAACCAAAGCAGCAAACGTGGAGTGAACAGAAAGTCCAGCTTCTGCTCCCTTTCTGCTCCTATAAAGGAAGACTTTCAGAGGAGTTTGGTATTCCATTCTTAAGCCCTCCAATCGAATGGAAGAGGAGGCTAAGGAAGGCATGAGTCAATGAAGTTAAGCCTTGAGTTGGTAGCATGGTAATGAGATTAGACATGATGAGCTTCTCCTGGTAAGAGAATCTTATTCTTAGAACTGAAATCAGGCAAAGCCGCAGATGACAAATGGAGCACATGAACCATACATGTTGGTGTCCCTAGATGACCTCAGTTTTTAGAAAATTGCTGGAAGAACAGGAGGCAAGGCAGATAACAATGTTAGAACGGTCGGAAGAAGCTAGGTCTGAAATGGTCAACTGACAAACACCAGCTTTACCAAACATCTATCAACTACACAATTCATGTGTTGTTCCAGTGAAAAGTATTATTCAGGTAATTTTCAGCTATGTGTGACTCTCCATGGGGTTTCCTCGGCAAAGATGCTGGAGTAGTATGCCATGTTTCTTCAGCTCATTTTACATTTTATATATGAGGAAACTGAGTGGTGTGGCCAGGGTCCCACAGGAATTATCTGCGGCCATAGTGGAGCTCAGGAAGATGATTGACTCTAAGCCAAGCACTCTAGCCATTGCACCACCTAGATGCCTAGTAACAACAAAGAAATGATACAGGTTCAGAAAAGACAGAAGCACTTCTCAATTAGTCATGTCCCAAAAAATGAGACAATAATCATGCTTGTATTGCCAAATCTCTCATTGATTCTCACTTGAAGATACATGATTGGGAAACACTAAGAGCAGGTCAAGAAAGATCAACTTGACTTAAACCCTTAGGGAGTGATTTGAAAGATATTAAGATGGAAAATATGAACATTTAAAGATTTTATAAAGTGTCTTATGTATGCACCAGTGTTGACCTATGTAAACCTGGGCAAACTATGCCACATACCAATATCATTTTAGGGGCTGTTCTGTACCAAGAGAATTGTAGTCATCAAAAGCTTTTTGTATTGACAAATAGAGGACATACAGGCAGTGATTTTCAGTATCTCATATACACTAGAGTTTTTTTATTTTGAGATGGGTTATTGTCTGTTGTCTTTCATTCTCAGAGATGACCAAAATGACATCACTATGTTGGAGTCAAAGTATGGTGTGTCCAGCGGTGGCTGATCAAGCTTGTCACATGTCAGGAACATAGAGTCCACATGAATATTTGGAGTGGGGATGTTTCTAAATTTGTAAATCTCATGTTTCTTTTGAGCTACTGTAATTCTGCTTTGCACATAGAACACAGTACCGTCTTATGATGTGGCCATGCTGGATGGTCCTTTGCCAGTGTCTCCCATAACATGCAATTGATTCCAAAGTTCTTCAGAGAGATCTTAAGAATGTCTTTGCATTCCTTCTGAACTCCAGATAAGTTCTTCCTTTGTGTGAGTTTTCCATAAAATAGTTTGTGTGGGGGCAGCTAGGTGGCACAGTGGATAGAGCACCAGCCCTGAAGTCAGGAGGACCTGAGTTCAAATCTGATCTCAGACAATTAACATTCCCTAGATGTGTGACCTTGGGCAAGTCACTTGACCTCAATTGCCTCAGCAAAAAAGCAAAAAAAAAAATAGCTTGTGTGGCAAACTTACATTTAGCATTTAGACAACCTGGCCAGTACATTGCAGTTGTGCTCTCTGGAGCAGTTTTTGAATGCTTGGCAGTTTATTTTGGGAAAGTACCTCAGTGCTTAGTACTTTATCTTGCCAGGTGATCTTCAAACTCTCCCTAAAACTATTCAATTGAAAGTGATTCAGCTTCCTGGCATGGTGCTGGCATATTGTCCAAATTTCATACATACATACAACAGTGAGGTCAGCAAAAGACTCTGTTGACCTTAACTTTTTAAGCAGTATAATACTTCTTCTTTCACACACTTATTTTTTTGGAGGAGGGGATCTCAAACATTGAGCCAGCTCTGGCAATACAAGTTTCAACTTCATCATCTTTGTATACATCCCTGGAAAGCATATTGCCAAAGTAAAAACTTATCCACAGCAGTCAATATTTCTCCATTTGCTGTAATCAATGGTTCCATGTAGGAATGGTATGGTGCTGACTGTGAAGAACCTGGGTTGTTTTTTGTTGTTGTTGTTGTTTTGTTTTGGGTATTGTTAGATCAAAATTAGCACAAGCGAGTCCATCTATATTTTGCTGCATCTCAGCTTCTGAGGTGGTGTTGAGTGGACAATCATCTGTGAACAAAAAACCATGCATTGACTCTTCCTCCATTTTTTTTAGTCTTGGCTTGTAGCTTTTTCAGGTTAAATAATTTACCATCAGTGTGGTAGCTGATCTTAATGCCATTTCTGTCAATTGTTAAAAGAACCTAACAATATTGCTGAAAATATCATGCTAAATAGCACAGGAGCAAGCACACTGTTCAGCTTCACTCCATTGGTTCCTAAGTGAGAAAGCACAAGAACCTTGTTATTCAGAAAAGAATGCTGTCATGAAACTGACATAATACTGATGAACTTCTTTGGTTATCCAAATTTTGCTATAATTTTCCAGAAGCCTTCATGACTGAAAGCTTCAAAGGCCTCGGTTAGATTGATGAACATTGGGTACAGATCTCTGTTCTGCTCCTAGCAGTTTTCTTTAAGTTTTCAGGCAGCCAACACCTTATTTGTAAATTGCTTAACACAATGCCTAGTGCAATATAGGTAGTACATAAATGCTAATTATGATGAAGGGGAGAATTTCACTGTAGTTCATGGGAAAGTATGTCTTTGATGATGTGGGGGTTATAACAGGGCACAGATAATCAACTGGTTCACCTAGGTTTTAAAACTACTCGATCAGGGAGGCACAACAAACTTTTGAAATGAAGTTATCCTCCACCATCCACTCTTCTGCATTGTGCTCTCTTTCCAGGTCACTAGTGTGTGGGAACAGTCAGTTATTATGGATTTTGTATCGAGGAGGATGGGCTTACTCATAATTCCTTGGCTTGTTTCCTTTCCCCAAGTGAAAAGGTCATGTACTGGTATGTAAACTTTCCTCTTCTATTTTCTGCCTATTCTGCATTCTTAAGGAGTAGGGGCCAGGGCCTGCCCATAGAAATGTCTTCTTTCCACAGCTATTCCCATGTCTCTCCCCACCTGAATCTCTTTCTATAGGATATTTCCTCATCCTATGGAGTACACATCCCCTTCATCTTACCTTTTCCAACATCCATGTAAGGAAAAATTGGGACCCACATATGTACAATGAGGCTCTTCATCTGGCACATAGCAAAGAAATCCATTTATCCAAATTTATAACAAAATACATTAGAGAAGCTATATGTAGGAGTATACCAGACAGTACAGACTAAAGGCAGTCACTCATCGGAAGTGAGATAATTCAGTGAAAGAGAGACAGAGAGGGAGAGGCAGAAGTCATCCCAGGCATGGACTTGACAGCTGCTCCCATTTCTTCCCAGTCTTTTCCTTCAGCAATCTGAAATGCAATTGGCCTCTTCCATTTCCTTTCCTGAAGCTGGATCTTGAAGAAAACTTGATTTGACTAACCACAGGAAGATTCTCTATAGAGTTTTAAAGGGGGGTTGGTCCTGAGGAGTTCTGAAACAAGACACAATAGAGATTCTTATTTGCCGAGTCCTGAAAGGGACTGGCAAAGACTAGAACTTTCTTACCTCTCACCAATTCCTAGCCCTTACCTCATTCGGGGTGGAGTCTTCATCTCCACTGATAAGGAGTGGGTCTTCATAGGGGCAATGGATTTTGGAATAAGGATTACCTTGTTCTCTGGGGCTGAAACTCTTTGCTGTCACATTCAAAGTTCAGCTCGGGCAGGTCCCAAACCCCCTTGTAGTATAAACACAAATATCAGTTTAATCCACTGGCAAATGCTTAAGATGCCACCACCCCAAAATGGGTAATGGTTTTGGCCAACCATGAGTTTGGAACGTACTACCACTTTAAAGAGAGCTAACATGGAAAGATACCTCATTCATCCAAAATAATAGTGATCGTGGAAGTGGCAATTTGTGACAAGTAGGCAAGTGTACTACTAATGGAAGAAAGGATATCTGAAACAGTTTCTCACCCACAACCATGATGGATAACAAGCTCATTTGCAGGCTGAGTCATCAATTGGCTATGAGCAAATCACTAATACTATTTAATGGAAACTGCCAATTGTTTACTTTGAAAGCAATGAAAAGCAAGCCTTTAGAATTTCTGTCCACTGATTTCCTAGCTTTGGAAAGCATAAAAAGAAAATAAGCAACACCCTACTGGCTTAAAATCACTACAATGAACTCACACAATAGGATCCAGGTTTCCACAGCAGCCAAAAGTGATATAGAAAGTTTTCACTCACTTCTTTGTCAGGAAAGTTGGGAGCATCAAGAATTCACAATGTATTTTAAACTCAAAAGATAAGCTGGAATCTGAAACTTGATTAAAAAGTTCAGCAGAATCAAAGATGGATTTTTAAATGCACACATAGAATGCCATGAGAAATTATATTGTAGGCTTTTTTTTTTTCCTTTTGTACATGTTTGGGTGGGAGCTGTAACTATCCATTGACCTGTTTTAAAAATTTTATTCTGAACTTAAAACAACCATTTCTATAACACTGAATAGGAAAAAAAAAGGGTGATTTTACATGAAACTGCAAATTTATTATGCTGCTATTCCTTTTGAACATATAATAAAGTTATATATGTAACTCCTCCCCCCCTTTTTTTCTCCACCACCCTAGAGATAGGACATTAGACACAAATATGTATACATATGTAAAACTATAGAAGTTACAGGGTGCAGAATCTTCCAATATTGGGCCACCAAAATGAGATAGGGGGTGTTTCCCCAAAAGAATATTGAATTACAAACTGGAGTCGCAAATTGTCTCAAAAAGATTTCTGTGCTTAGACAAATCAAGGAGTTTTAATATGCTGCAAAGACTGGACTAAATCCATATGGGTTTTTAGCAAAGGAGTTTTAGCATTAACAAGGGCAAGACAAATTCCTAACAAAGATGTCATTGGCAAGGAGGGGATTATGGGGCTAACCCTAAAAGAAGTTTAGGGCCCTAATATGTGTTAGCTATTGAGATACTTAGAAAAAAGTGGGGGGGGGGACAAGTCCTAAAAGTCAAAGTTGGTATGAAAAGCTAATGTATGTTTTGTTTTGAAAACACTGAGGAAGCATACCAAAATTGCCTGGGGGGCAATGTGGGGGTGGGGTGCTGAACTCCTTTCCCACCTGATATTCTAGCTATGGAGGTCCCAAAAGAACAGAGATCACCAAACACAGAGAGCATTCCTCTTATATCCAATTGTAATGAACTCAAGGATACCAATTTACTCACACAACTTGTGGAATATCTGGGTGTAACTATGACAGCAAGACATCAGAGAAGTGGTGCAAGGCATCCTTTTAAAAGCCGGTTTAACTTGTAACCCCTTATATATTCCAAGTACTGTCTGTTAGTGCAGTCATATGCCACCTTCAGAGGATGGCACTCAGATAAACAAGTGAACTAAGAGATACTGAAAGCAATTCTTACAAGTAGCATTATATATCTGCATTTGATTCAGGCATTTGGTTTACTGAATGCAACTTTAATAAACAATACTGCAACATGCATACATACATGCAAACATACATGCAACAGTCTCTCTCTATATATATATATCAAGGGGAGAATAACAGTAGGCATATGAAAATGCTTTTATCTCACTCCCTTCCACTATCAAGAAAGACAGGATTTATGCATTATCAAGAGGACAATAAAGACTACATTTCCCCCAATTCTGTGTGTACCTCCCTGCATTGAGGGGTCCCCTCTTACCTCTGACTGGAAGACAGAGAGCAAGTTTCCTTTTATGTTATATAGACTATGAGCTCTTTGACAGGATCCACAGTACTTAGCACAGTGCCTGGCATATAGTAAGTTTAATGTTTATTGACTGTAGGCTCAAGATATTAACTGTGGAAAACTCCAAATCTCTATGGAAGCAAGGGAATGGTTGGCTATGGTTATAAGCAAGTGTTCTCTTCCCCCTTTCCTTCAAAAAAAGAGAAGTATGGCTATGTAGTGGTAATGTATATAGCTAGCTATATAACTAGTGTGAAGGCAAAAAGGCAGTGGTAGCCTTTGGTCCATTAGTCATTGGTAAGCATTTATTTAGCATTTACTATATAACAGGCACCATGCTAAGCAATGGGGATACAAAAAAAAGGCAAAAGGTTCTTGAGGTCTTCACGTTCTAATAGAAACATGTAAACATGAAAAAAAAAGTTACATAAATGCAAATTATGCAGTATGACTGGAAAGCAACTAAATAATGAGTAGTAGGTGGGTAGATTAGGACAGGCATTCTGCAGAACATGCAATTTAAATTGCATCTTGAAGCTTCCTGGTATAATATGGCTCTTGCCCCACTCCTACTCCCAACCATCAACAGACATTTTGAACATAAACTTTATTATGTAAAACAGACATACATGCATAAATGAAGATCAAAAGTGTATCTGGTAGGAAGAAACAACCATGACCCATGGAGAATTTCCAACAGCCTGAAATTATAGTAATGCTGATGTCGTGACAAATCTTATATATTACCCTGTCTATACACTCTTGAAGCCACTTTCAGAGTTGGTATCGATTTCAGCTTCTTATAATCTAGGTTATCATATGCTGCTGAACAGAGCTGGAGAAAACCATGCAATCATGCTGATTGGATCCACTGCAAATTTATGTTACAAAATCTCAACTGGGCCCTTACTGAAGGCAATCCTTTTATATTTCCCAAAGGGATTCCAATTCCACTCATTTCCATGGCTATTTCAAAACTTTTCACCCCTTTCCCTTCCTCTTAATTGAGTATCTTGTTTTGCATGACACAGAAAAAAAATTAAGGACATTATCGAGGCGCTTTTTTCCTTATATGATTCAGACTTATTCCTCTACTAGCTTTCATTCCTGTATCGTAGAAGTGGCTGCTCTCCTTACCAAAGCAAATCCCTTAAAGTATATCCTTGATCTCTTCCTAATTCACATTTACTGCTCTTTAATTCTTAATTTCTCCTTTGCTGCTTCCACATGTCTAACTCATCCTTAAATCCTCACTTGATTCTACTGCCTACTATCTTCTCTCCTTTCCTCCTTAGGGGGAAAAAAAAGCCATCAGTACATCACCACTTCCTTGCTTCTTAACTCTCTCACAACCTGGCTTCTGACTTTACTATTCAATCTAAGGAATTTGGACTTTGTTGGGCAACATGGAGTAATTTATCAATGTAGCATGATAGGTTTTCTTTCACTTGTAGCTTGAAGTTCAAGACAGAAACTATCAAAAAACAAAGAAAGCTTGGTTTAAAACTTTTACAGACAGTACTGCATCTGTATACATGAAACATATACACTATGAGATGTATGGATACAATATCAGTGATACTCCCAAGTAAAAAAAAAAAAAAAAAAAGCTTAAATGCAAATTCATACACTCATCAGGTCCTATCTGTTAGTTCAAAGTCTGCCTTTTGATTCCCAAATGTTTCACTAGCCCAGCTTGTGATTATCTTCAGGCCAGTTTCATTAATGGGGTTGGCTTGGATCAAATTGGTAGGTTTTTTGTTTTTAAAGCTGAATCTAAAGTCACTTGCTTCACTTGTCCAGTTTTGAAATCTGCCTTCCTTTCTTCAATGGACTTTTTGGTTACTACTGGATTCTGCTTCATGACCTGCTATAGTACCTTGTTTGCTCCTTTGGCCAGATGAAATTTATTCTAACAGAATGAACCTGAGTGAAAACACTGTAGTTCAAACTAATCTATCTTCTATTGATTCTTGGTCTAACTTTGAAACGTAATAACCATTCAAACCTCAACTCCCAAGATCTATACTCAGGCTTAAAGAATTGGAAGGAGTCCCAGAAAGGCCAACTTCTTGAGGGAACTGAGCTATAGAGTAGTTTGTACCTTGCCAAATTGGCCTTAATTTCTTCTTCCCTATAGCATTCCGAATGTGGTCAACAAAAACCCGGTTTGGGTCCCCTTTAGCTGCACAGAAGGGAAACTAATGGAATGACTTTCATGTTTCTTTTGATGTGCTTCAGTTTCAATTTTTTTTTTCTATCTCAAACTCTCTTATACTTGCTCTGTATTTTGGTTATTCTTGGCCCCAGATTTCTGCAGTTCCTAGAAAGGTCTAGTTTATGAAACGTTCCTTCTCACAAAGATCTATTTAGGAGATATATGGGCTTCACGTCTCTTTGGCTTCTTTTGACTCTGAGGCTCAATTTCACATTATTGCCATTGTCTTTCCTAAAAAATAAAACTTTTCAGAGCATCAGTGTTTAAGTACATGTGGAATTATTTCAATGAAGATAAATGACCATATATCTAAGGCCACAGAGACAGTTGGTGACAGCAGGGACCAGAAGCCAAGTCTTAACGCTTTCAGATTAAGTACTTCTGACAACCTCAATTCATTCTTCCATTAAAATAAGCATTCTGAATCCTTAATAGCCTTAAAGTTCAAAAGAGGAAAAAAAAATTGTTTTATGGTAACTCTTCCACTCTAGGAAACTTTTGGTATCTGGTGAAATTTTGGGGGACCCTAAAAATAGTGAATTCATTATTGACGATACTTCTAGTATTGCCACTCAGAGAAGTAAACACTAAATTGAAGTTTTGTTTTTGCTTTAACCAACAGTTATGCTTTCAGAAATCAAGTTTTCTCTCCTTCACAAAGGTTGCATTAGGCATCATTGCCATTCTTCTAAGTATCTGTAGTACTTTGATTCTGCAGGATCAATGTCAAAGTACAGCACACAGGGCCTCTTAGAAACATCTGGTTCTCATTTGCTAAATGGACTTTTTCTGCAGATTAATTCATAGATTTAATGCAAATTTGCCTACAATTGTGGAGGGAAGTGGTGGCAGGAAGGGACCTTTTGACTCAGGGACCAGAAAACAGGTAATGTGTGGGAATCAGGGACAGAGAAATATGAGCAGGAAGAGAAAGATCATGTGCAGCCAGTCACATTGGGGCCTAGCCAAATCTAAAAGGAAGAACACACAGAGGTCAGACAAGGGTGGGGACACTTTGTACCCAATCGATAGATAGCAGACACAAGGGTCAAAAGTGGATGGGCAGAACTGGGAAAAGAGCTTTCAATGCTAGAAGTCTTCAGCCAAGTCACTCTTTTGCCTTGGTGATTGCCTGAGTATCCTTCGATTTTCACTTTTGTGTATATATGTGGGGGATGGAGGGGAGAGATGGAGAGTGCACACTGATAAGTTAACAGGTGATTTTGAGGAGAATGTGGATTTCTTTCAGAATTCTTTATGAAATTGAATTTGTGGAATCCAAATTTGGTTAGAATTGTGTATACTGGAAAATTGTTACTGACTTTAGCTTAGATATTTCACTTCCCACAGTTCTCTTATATACAACAGCCCAAACCACGGTTTTTATAATCTTTTTGCACTTAAAAAAATAAACCCTTTTGAGCTATGTGGCTTCCCTATTTCTTGCTCACATAATTTCCTTTTGTGCTTTGTCACGTACAACAAATGTCTAAGAGATTCCTTTCTTTTTTCAAATGTTTTATCAGTTTCTATCTTCTGTTTTGTCATTAATTCTGCACTACATTAGTGATTAGTTTTTAAACTCTCATCCCTAATCCTTACATTTCTGCCTCAGATATCTCATCTTTGCTCAGGCCTAATGTGAGCATGAAACCTAATTACAATTTCAATTCTTCCCAAAATGATATCAAAGGATTTGAACAGGCAATTTTCATCAGAAATGAAAACTTGCTATGTAGGAAAATGCTCTAAATCACTATAGAGATATGAAAATGAAAATAAATCTTATGAGGTAACATCTCACACCTATCATATTAGTAACAAGACGGAAAAGGCAAATGTTGTCTGGGATGTGGAAAAATGGGACACTAATGCACTGCTGGCAGCTAGGTGGGGCAGTGGATAGAGTATCACATCTAGTCAGGAAAATTCATCTTCCTGAGTACAAATTATATCTCAAGTCATCCTAGCTGTGTGACCCTAAGCAAGTCACAACCCTATTTGTTTCTGTTCATCTGTAAAATGAGTTGGATCAGAAAATAGCAAGCTACTCCAATATCTGCCAAGGAAATTCTAACCTCAAAATGGATCACAAAGATCTGAACATGACTGAAATGACTGAACAAAAACGCACTGCTGGTGGAATTGTAAACTGGTCCAACCGTTTTGGAGAACAATTAGGAACCACAAAGAGCAACAAAATTGTGCATACCCTTTGATCCAGCAATACCACTACTAGGTTTGTACCTCAAAGAGATAAAAGAAAATGGAAAAGGACTTAGATATATAAAAATATTTGCAGCAGCTCATTTTGTATCGGCAAAAAATTGGAAAATGAGGGGATGCCCATGGATGACAAAACAAGTGGTGACATATGACTGTAATGGACTATTACTGTACTGTAACAAACTTTCAGAAAAACTTGGTAAGAATTATGAGTTGATGTGAAATGAGCAAAAGTAGAACACTGCAATAGTAAGAGCAATATCGTAACAATTAACTGTGAAAGATTTACCTACTCTGATCAAATGACCCACAATTTAAAGGACTCATGATGAAAAAACTTACTTCCAAAGAGTGAACTAAGAAATTGAGCACAGATTGAAACATTCGTTTTTCTTTTGCAACATGGCTAATGTGGAAATATTCTGCATGACTATATCATACTTGTCTTCCCAAGGGGGAGGGATAGGAAGAGAAACAGAATTTGGAATCGGAAAAAAGTGAAAATAAAATTTAAATTACTTCAAGTCCATTTACAGTTATTTTCAATTTACTTAAGATTTTAGGGGAAGGTGAAATTTATAGGTTTGAATGGCTTGGCTTACTATTCTAGGAAAAAAAAAAAGTCCAATTGTCTCTTCCATATGTCGATGCCAATACCAACCTAGAATCTAATATGTTAATTTCTTCAGTACATCGACTCAACAGTTTATAACAAGAGAAAAAATTAGGTCAGACTGAAATGGAGGATTTTTAGTTAGCTTCTGGCTTTAATATTGTATGCTCTAATAGTTACTAGATTGAGATAGCCATTTGAATTTTTAAAAAGTCATGCATGACCTATCAGCTACTTGCACTTAAAATACAACCATATCATTGAGTTGAAAGCTAATTTGACTGGAGACCTTTTCCATTACATATATAGAAAACCTATTATAACCAGTGGTAATCTATCATTGCATTCAAGGGGCTTCAGAGGGTCCACATAGTATGCTGAAAGGGCTTAAATAGAAGACAAAGTGTTCCTGAAACATAAGCAGCTTTCAAATTTTAGTTTAGTCCTATACGTTTCTAAATTAAAAGCAGTGTAAGTATGCACTGTCTTGCTCAGCTTAAACAAATGTCCAGAAATTTCCTGAGCACTGAGTTCTTTCAAAATGTAAATACAGTAAGGATATGTCACTAAGAATCTCTTAAAAGATTTATGTGCTAAGGCAGAAAAATATCATCCATTTCTGGAAAGGATACACTCACTGGCTTTGTCAGACTTTTTAAAGCTTTTAGTTACATTCAAATATCAAATAAGCCGGCCAACTTAGTGGTCTAAATTTCTAAATATTCAGCAAAGCTCCATCCAGCTACTTTTTGCTCTCGACTTCAAGATCAGTATGAGCTTTCTTCTTACAAATACAATTCCCATTACTAGTTTCATTAGTTCATAGGATTTAGAGATAGAACTACCTCCTTCATTTTACATATGAGGAAACCAAGGTTCAGAGAGAAAAATCTCTTTGTTAGTGTAGCAGAGCCAAACTTTAAACTGAGGCCCTCTCAATTTAGTTTCTTTATACCATGCCATTCCAAAGAGTACATTAAGCTTTATGGTTTTTCTTAGCAAACAATGCATATGGTAGAGTGGGAAATCCACTTTTTGCTCTTATTTCCGTATCTAGACTTCTATTACAGTGAAGTCTGTCCACAATATAGGTGCTCTGACTAGCACCGCAACAAGGTTAGGGCATTCACTATACCACCACCTCACAAGTGTCTTCTAAACTCATATAAAGAGTAAAAATTTATTTTATATATAAAATGCATATAACAATCTACCTTTTAGAAAGCTTGATCCTGGAGATGAAGAAACCCATACTTTACTCAAAAATTTTAATTCAAGGAACTTCAACAAAGGACATCAGAAATCAAATAGATGGGGAAAAAAAGACTGAGGATGTGATTTAAGTACTTAGAGGAAGTAGACAAGCAAGATCCTGGTCTTTGCTATAAATCCAATCTTTCCACTACACATTGCCTTCTTAGTATGCTATTGTCTGATTAAAAAAAGGGGGGGGGTTCTGTTTATTCTTTATAGCATTTCCCTCTAATTCTCACTGAAGCATGAGATGTTTTATTGAACCATTAACAAAGATTTCAAGTTACAATTTTCATGCATAGGACTTATCCAGTCATAATTAGGAGACTCCCCCTCACCACAAGAACCCAAGATCCAATTATATTAGCTTCACTGGATCCCTCTTCTTTGTTGTTCATACTTCAGGTACTAATTATGTTTAAGACATCTGAAAAAGTGTTAAATCAATGGCTAGTAGATAATTGGATGCTAATTGTATAACTGGAGCCAAATTGATGGCTAGTACTCTTGGAATTGGAAATGAGAAAATTGTAACACCACCCAAAACAGTTTCTAAGAGATCAAGATGCACATATTTTAGTTCTGTCTCATCTGTATTTGAAATTAAAAGTGTCAAAGTGAATTTGATTTATCAAACTCAATTCAGAAAATATTTAAAGATTGAATTTCCATGTGTTTTCAAGTTTTGGCTGCAGTGCAGGAAACTTGAACTAATCAAAGTGTTCTCTATTATCTTCCTTACCTATATAGAATATCAACTCTCCCATTAGTTTATTTTTATTGCTCTTTCCAAAACATAATTTTGACAAATAGGTAAAACTGAGTTGAGCAACATGTTCTCTGTCATTATACTTGAGCCATCAATCCCAAACATCATTACTCAATGATATCTATTTTTTAAAAAGCCCAGAGCCCACCTTGTTCACAGCTTTCCTTACCTGGCTCAACTTGTTCTGAAATTAACCCCCCTTAAAGAACTGAGAGGACTCTTTCAAGTATACTGTGCTGCTCCATAATGGTTCCAATTTTCAATTAATAGACCAGTGTGCATGACTTTCATGGCAAAATTTTGCACTATTTTAAAAATTATACAGAGCGTAGTCACTTCTGATATCAATAGATCATATCAGAATGGACTCATTGCTTTTGATGGGGTTCCTAAACTAAAAGTTCTGGGGAAATTTATAGCTTATCATAGCTTAGATCTGAGAGAATCTAAGCGTTGGATGTTATACTTGTGGAAGTGTGAGATGGTAGTGGATCTAAAATTGGTTGAATGACTAAACCATAATAGTCATTATTCACTTTCAACTTGGGAAGGTCTCCGGGGAAGAATGTCTTGGCTGTGCGCTGTCACTTTTATCAGTATCTTGGATAGCAGCATAAATGATAGGCTTATTAAATTTGTTTAAGACCCAAACCTAAAACATTACCTACCTAGCACACGGGATTTTTTTTTTTGGGGGGGGGAGTGAGATGGTTGGGGTTGTGACTTGCCCAGGGGGTCACACAGTTTTAAGCATCTAAGGTTGGATTTAAACTCGGGTCCTCCTGACTTCAAGGCTGTACTGTATCTACTGCACCATCTAGCTGCCCTCATTTGATTTTTAAATTCTTGACAAGCTAGAAATTGTCAGCTGGATCAAACAGGATGGAATTTGAAAAGGATATGTGCAATTATGCACCTACATTAAAAAAAAATTTAATTACAAGTAGAAAGTAGGGAAGGCATAGCTATATATTCTGAAGATCTGACAGGTCTTATCTGGTGACAAGGATCAATGTGATTCAACATAATGCAATCTTAAACTGCACAGAGAGAACCTATGTCCAGTCATAAGGAGTTAATAGATCATACTTGAAATATCTGGTTCTGGCTGCCTTATTTTAGGAAAGATATTGATGATCAGTTGATGGAACCAGGAATGTTTGGCCTAGGAAAAAATAAAGTAGGACATGAGGACATGAATGCTTTCTTCAGAAAGTGTTTCACATGTAAGGCGGCTTAGATTTGTTCTGGTAGCTATCTGATAGTAAATCTATGAGCAATAGTGAGGCAGAGGCAAATTTAGGCCTATTAGGAAAATTCCCTAACAATTCAAGCTATCCCAAAGTTTTAACAGGCAGTTTGGAACTCCCTTCTTTGAGGTCTTTAAACTAAGAGTACATGATGTGTACGTGATTAAAAGGAATCCTTGAAAAAGGCTTACTAAACAGCCTGAGGTTTCTTCTAACTATGAACTTTTGTTTTTGATGACATCTGTGTGCTCCTTTACCATCTCCTCACTTCTATTTTCACTCCCTATTATACACTTTTATGTTCTTTTCAAAGAGAAAAAAAATTAAACTAAACACAAGTTGCCTGCTTCTTTTTCCTTCTCTGTTTTTGTTTCATGTACCCTTAAGAGTAGTTGACGAACTACTTTTCTTGAAGTTTCTCCAAAGCAAGGAATACATGAATATGCCTTAATATTTCTCTCCCAACCCCCATGCCTCACCAGTGCCTGATCCACACAGAAGCTTGGCATCTGACTGAAGGAAATTTGTCTGGCAGGGGAAATCTTCACATCACTGGTTTCCTTTCCTGCTTTGGTATGAAGCATTGCAAATTACCCAACTAGCACAACTCAATTTCAAGTGAAAACCAGAGCAACTTTCTCCTGGTTTATAAAACAAGTTCAACTAGATGATCTCTAAGGTCCCTGCCAGATATAAATCCTATCATGTCAAAGAACTTCCAAATTATTAGTTATATGGAAACAGAATAGGTTTGAAGGTAGTGAGCTCCCCAATCAGTGGAGGTCTTCAAGAAGAAACTGAATTCACTTGTTATGGATGTTGAACAGAAGATTCATACTTCAGACGGGGCTCTGGATTAGATGGCTTCTTAAGTGTAGTCCAACTACGATTCCATGAGACATTTTTTAAAAAGGGATTCGTTGAATGTCCTTGAATCCTGGCTGTGATGACACCTTCCTGTAAGTGCCTGTGGTTATAGGAACCTATTATCCTGAAACTAATTACTGAGCTTGCTTGAGAATCCTCAGACTGTAACAGACTCTCCAGGAAGTGATGCATACATACTACAGCTGGTCTTTGTGAGAATACTCTTGTAACAGACAATAACACTACTCATATGACTGACTTGTTCAGCTTATGAATTTATGAGAGAAATTCAAGCTTGAATCTTAGTTGCTTTTTTTTTTCTTCCTTTCCTTCAAAAGACTATGCATCACTTATATTTCATTTGATGTTATTTCCACAGAGATAAATGTTCGAGATCTTTTTATCTACAGCAGCCACATCTTGGAGACTGCCTTCTTTTCTGGTTCTGGCTCTTAGAAAGATGGTTCCAGGGTTCTGGCTGACATCTGCTCGAGACTGAAGGAAGACTGGTAAAATATATACTTACTGCAAGGATCCTTAAGACAGACTGAAATTCTTCCAAGCCTTAGTCTTTATGAGTTGCTGTGGTCAAAAAAATTCATCAATGGTAATGAGCCTCTCAGAATTTAAGCAATCAGTCATTTACCTACCTTGAAATATTTTCAGCTTGGTAACCCTACCAGAGCATTTATTTAAAAATAAACGCTTTCAAGACCCAGAATTACCCCTTTATCACAATAAGGCACTGGACAAAAATTTTAAAAGTAATATTAATTCAGATGTTTTTCACATGCATCAGAAATGTACCATATGGACTCTTATAAAAGCAATTTATCATTTCCTAAAAATGGCATTACTAAGGCCAGGACAAATTTGACCTGCAAAACAGTATTGCGTCTTTACGTCTACACACTCAACATAGTTTTAAAAAGGATTCTCTTCCTTTAGCTCCTCTCTCCCTCCTAGACTCCTTCCTATTCATAGCAGTGAGGTTAGCAAGAATTTACATAATTTATCTAAACTCAGCACTAGAATTAAGTTTAGAAAACACTGTTGGTCAAGTCGCTTTCATTTTACAGAGGAGAAAACAGGCCCAGAGAATGGCTTCCTATTTCCAATCAATTGCAGGGCTCATCCTAGAAGCCACCTTCCTTGACTTCCAGTTCAGGGATCTGTGATTACAACAAAGGAGACAGCTCACAACTGCTGGAAGTGCAGGACCCCCAGCTTCAAATTGCAGCTCTGCCACTTGCTGTGTGACCTTGTTCAAGTCAACTCTCCCTGAATCAGTTTCCTGGTCTATAAGATCAGGAAAGCAAATTTCTAATCCTTTCCAGATACAGATCAATAGGACCTATCATTCTCACATACAAACTTCAAAATGAAGGGTTGGAGTGGAGAGAGAGGGCAATAATTGCATAAGACCATGAGATTCACAACAGAAAAAAAAAAATTCTATAGTAAACCTCTCCCTTTTTTATTAAACTGCAGCTATGATTTAATGACTTAAGGTCAGATGACTCATGAGTCTTCTCCAAACTTTGGCGTCTTTCTACTATATTACAGTGGCCAGATATGTATGTTTTATTATTATAAAATAACCACATCTGCAGAGCAGCAATCTCCCATTACAAATGGAGAAGTTAAGCCCCGGAGAGGCAAATAACTTGGTCGGCTACCAAATGCTATTGGGGTATTTGGATGCTAACCCGAAAGAAGCCGACATATCGTGATTGGCTTAAGTGTGAGCTGTTTGCTTTGGGCAGGTTAAGAAGCTAGACTGGGCAGTCAGAAGCCCCCGACTCCCTCAGACAAGTGACCGAGCATTTAAATCCACGCCCTTTCACCTTGTCTGGCAGAGTTTAGAGAACCCACCAGACCGCCTCGAGGGGAGTCAGGGGTCACCTGGGGAAGGGAAGCTCCCAGTGTCTTGGGACTGGGGACCTGCTCCTCCCCCTCATCAGGTGAGGAGGAGCTACTGGTCCCAGTACTACGGGAAGAGGAAAGGCTGGGAAGACCCCTCTCCCCTCCCCAACCTCCCGGAGAAGGAGGGGTGCCCCAAGGCAGAAGGGATTAAGGGAGAATCCTGACTCCGATAGAAGCACACACCCCCCCCGCCTCCCCAAAAGGCACCGCGGCTCGGACGAGATCCAAGACCACCGGCCCTCCCCCAACAACGGACCGGTGGGAGTGCCGGGCGTGGCGGTCCCGGTCCGTGAGGAGACCGTGCGGCCGCGGTCCCGGTCCTGACCGCGTCAGTTTAAGCCCGCCGCGTGGCCTCCCCCTCCCGCCGCTCTGCTCCCCTCAGGCGGCCCGGGCGCCGGGCCTCACCACCTGCGCTCCGGCCTCCGGCCCCGTCAGTTACCGCGCGCTACCCGAACCAAGGAACAAACGAACAAACAACTGCCCCCGCCTCTACGCAGGCGCCAAGGGGCAGAGGGCGGGGCGGGACCGCGCAGGCGCCAGCACGGCCTGCGAATTTTAGCTGCAAGACGAAACAGTCGCTAACCGAATCATCGATCCCTGGGGTTCTCAAAGCTAGACGGGCGGGAGAGCTACCACGTGTGGGGGTGTGTGGAGGCGGGGGAGTGGGAGTGTCGAAATTCTTGCTCCGCGACCAGATCCAGAGTTTCTCAACTGTCCAAATGCTCCATTAAAGCCCACTCAAGTCGCAAGTAAGACTAAAAACAGCGTCTACCACGCCCTAGAAAACAAAAGTATTGCAGCACGTTAGGCTCGAGGTCTCTTTAAAAGGCGGGGGAGGACGGCTCACGTGACGCCTCCAGGCCTGCGCTCATCTCTCCCTATCTGTTCCTCGCCATCATTGGTCCCAGTACTTTAATCATCCGGGCCCTAGTTCCCTAAAAGGAAGAAGTGCGCTGGGATTGGTCGGGAGGGACGGAGGGCGGGACTTTTGCCCGTGTGATTGACGGACAGGGCGGGTTCCTCGATTGTCTGCAGATGTGAGGGTATGGGTAGCGGGGGCACCGCCCTCGAATGGCACGTGGGCGGGGCTGAGTCGCTGTGATGGACGCCGCGGCCCGGGCCTGTGATTGGCCGGCAGAACCGGGCCGGGACGCTGGGATTGGGCGGCGGCCGGCTAAGGGGGTGGAGGACGAGACGGGTGGGGCGGCTGAAGCTGGAGCGGAGCAGTGTGCTCGAGACCGCGGACCGAGAGCAGACAAAGCGGCAGTTGCGGCGGCGGCGGCAGCAGCGGCGGCAGCGGCGGCACATGGTCTGCGGCGGGGCGCGCGCTGTGGCCGTTACTGCAACGTTCGCAGGGGCTACCGACGGTTGGGCGTGCGCTCCTCACCGGGCGACCCCTCCGGCCTCGGGGCTCCCGTGACTCACTCCCTCCCCCCAAGAGGAGGCCGGGGCTGCAGAGGAGACTCAGAGCCTGCGCCTTCGAGGGGGAGGAGGCGGAGCCCCCGCTGCGGTGCCGCGTGCAGCCGCCCCGGGAGGCGGGAACTGGAGCAGCAGAGGCTCGAGCTGAACGCCCCACCCCCCCTCCGTTGTCCGGGTCCCCTCACAAATTCGGGGGGAGCTCACCCCCCATTAGTGTAACCCCGATCGCCGAGCCTCGAAGGAAGCATCGGAAGTTCTGGGGCCCCTCCCTGCACCAAGACCGGCTGCGAATCTTTCTTTTGAGTCCCACCCAAAGAATCTTAGGGAGCATTTCTCCTGGCCTCGGGGACCCCAGTCCCTACCTGGGATTCTTAGGAAGTGACACGTGCTGGGCTCAGTGTAAGGAAACCCTAAGACCCCGAGGGAGAGTTTGCCTGCTCCTCTCCCTCCAGGATCGGGGGAGCTGCATGAGACACCCCCCTTGTAAGATTGTTAAGGAGCACGGTCACAACCTGGAAGACTCGGTCGTGGTCAGGACTGGGAGGGAAGAACGATTGTCTAAACAATTCCTGCAGAGCTAGGAGACTGCCTGCTGAACTCCATCCGGACTAGCCTGTCAAAGGACAAAAAAAAAGCCCATCCTATTCTAGAATCTTCTTTGAGCTTCCCCCCCCCCCCATGGAATAGTGGCAGGACTTGCTGGTCAAGGAACCTCAAACCTGAATTTCCCTGAAGAGAATTTGAAAAGGTGGTCCAGAGCACTTCGTTCACCAACCATCCTGAGAAGCTGACCTTCTTTCAGTCCAGATTGATTGTTTCTGAAGGACTCTTAATGCCTTTCTGAAATTAACTCTTAAGAACTGTGGCACCTTAACTGTAGATTTTTTGGGGGAAGGGGGTGGTTAGAAAACAGGATAAGTGATTAAAAGCATAATTATAATTCCTCTGGGTGGGCTGTAGAGAGCCCCACTTGTTCAGGTTTTGACAAGACTAGCAGTTATGGCATTTACTAATTACAGCAGTCTGAATCGAGCCCAGCTGACATTTGAATATCTACATACAAATTCGTAAGTATCATGGGGGTGCTTCCTAAAGTCATCCATAGCAACGTTCCTATTTTATGCTGGAGCCATAGTTTCGTTTGACCTTTGAGATTTCACAGGTGCAGGAGGTGGAATCAAGCCATGGGGAGTCCGAAGAAGAAAAGGGATCTGTGAAGTATGGGGTAGTTGATGCAGAAGAAGCCTGAACTTCACTTATTGGCTCAAGCTGTTCTACAGTGTTGATCTAACAAGGAGAAGCTTTGATTGAAGGCATTTTATATATGGAGCTGTTTCGTGGAAGAGTTTAACCAAAACTCACCAAGGGCTGGCTGATCTGTGGATCCCCACAAGGGAGGATTTCTTAGCATCAACTGTTGTTTCCTTTAGTGGGAGCAGCCCTTACCCGCCCCCTCCCCCTGGAAAAGAAATGATTATTGGAATGAGTGTATTAAAGAAAAGAAACCATTTGGGAGAAGAACTTTCAATGATAATTCATAAGAAGAATAGTCTTACTTGTAGTAGTAGTAGTAAACAAAATAGGCCTTCCCTGCCCTAGGAGTTTGTACATCTTATTGAATAAGCAGCATATTGTTGTAGGCAATAATAGCATCCATTTGCATCACATATTTAATTTATCTTAAGAAAGCCTGAAGTGGGACACAAAGTGATTTGCTATGGCCTTCACTTGTGTACCTAGACAGAATGCCATTACTCTTACAGAGTCTTGAGGCCAGTGGTAGTATGTTGTTTTTGTACTTCAGTTGATGTACTGGTTCTCTGTGTTATGTAGAGGAAAGCCTCCCACTGACACTGCTGGGAGGAAGGTAAGTATTCTATGGTTCTGTTAGGGAGTTGAAGAGCAGTTTCAAAGTAACTCTTGCTATTTGGTGAGTTGTCCTCCATCTGGATCAAAATAGAAGTTTCTAGTTTAATATTTATTGACACATTGCCAAGGTACTCACTGTTGTCAGAAAAGGACAGGATGTCTTAGTTTCTTAAAGTTCCCTGGAAGAGTTTTAGAGAAAAAGTGGCTTATTTTTCCCGTAGGGAGGGAGTAGGGTATTTAGGGAGCAGTGATCTCTGCTGCTACAGTGATAAGATCAAGGCTATTTGCTTGTCTTGGTCCTAGAAAAAAAATGATGCAAAAATATTATCTAGGCCCTAGAAGGCCCCAAGTTATCAGAAGTAAAAGAATTAGATCTGATGAAGCTCTGGGAACAAGGCGAGGGAAGGGAGAGAAAGGAAATGCAACAAATTAGTCTGTTTTGCTGCTTGTGAAATACTCCTTTGAGTTTTTACTTTTATCTAAAAGTTTAGTGGAAGAAAGGAAAAAAAAAACTGAAAGGAAGTTTAGGAATTTCTTCTGGGTTTCAGATAACACCATCTCGTAGCTACCCTCTTTTAGCAGGTACATCTTAGGACTGAAAATGTTTTGGAAGCTGTAGTGATTGCTGTTTGGATTTTACTACTCCTCTCAAGTTTGAAGAAGATTTATGGACCCTCAGAATAGGAAAGTGTCTTAATAGGTCAGTCTAAACCCTTGGCTTTCTGTCTCACTTTCTCTCTAGTTCATCTGATTGGATTAAGTGAATTTCTCAATCTCTGTCACATGGCCTCAGGATTTCCTGACTTTTAGACCACTGCTCTATTCTCAAAGCATGATGGGAAGGTTTGAGTGGATACCATTTGTTGCATCAACCATAAGGTTTTGAGCACCATATAGATAGCAAGTTTATGAACCACAACCTGGAGAGAAAGTAGGCCTTCTTTAAGACGCTTTGTTCAGTATAGGAAATTAAAAAACAAATTCCTTGACCTCAGAATCAGGGTTGGAATTCTCACTGGGCCTTAGAAACCCACACATTTAGATTTTGATGTGAGACCTGAGATCAATATGTAATCATGCTGTTAGAATTGTTTCTAATCCTAATTTCAGAAGGAAGAAAACAAGTATTGAGAACTTAGCAGGTGCCACATACTGTGCTAGGTTGAATATCCTACTTCACACATGATGAACCTTTTTTAAAGCAATAAAATGGAAATTACTGCCACTTATCTGTTGACTGAGGCATTTTTAGGGAAGAAAAGATATCTTTTCTTAGTTATCAGGTGCTCTTGATGGTTGCCATTTTAAAATCAAATTAACTTAGGCCCAAGTCTCATCTTTTAACTTAGAATCTGATGTTGTATCTAAATGATTCTGAGCCTTATATGATACAGACTCTTGTATACTTGTTTAAAACAGTAAGTCAGTGAATCAGTAGTCAGCACTTACTAAGCCCTACGTGCCAGGCACAGTGCAAAGTGAGGGGGAGACAAGTTCCAGACAAACAATTCTTACCCTCAAGGGTCTTAACAATATAATGGGAGAACAGCACATAAAAAGAAACTGGGGGGAAAAAAGAGGGTGAGGAAAGAGGTATCCACATGGAGAAGTCTGAAAAATCCCGATTTCCAAAAAATCAGGTGGGAAATGAACTCTCTTAAAGTGGAAGTTTTGGAGTTCATGGTTTCACCTTCTAGTCAGGCATTTTGTTGTTTGGTGGTTGTGGTTGTTTATTTCCCCAGTCGTGTCTGACTCTGTGATCCCATTTGGGATTTTCTTGGTAAAGATACTTTACCAAGAGTGGTTTACTATTTGCCATTTCCTTCTCCAGGGTATTTTACAGATGAGGTAACTGAGAACAGGATAAAATGACTTGCCCAAGGTAACAACACCTACGAAATAGTATGGTAGCATGATTATCAAGGTTGGTTGGATTTTGCAGGGTGATAAGGTTTGCCCAATGATGAGCCTCCAGGAACGTGGCAGAGAAGTGGTTTTTATTTTTTTTTGTTTTTTACTGTTGAATCACATTAAATCTTCTTGTTAAAGATGGCACCTACTTTCTGTCTAACCCTAATGATATCAGAAGAAATTTGATTCTAGCTAAGCATTAAATTGTTTTCTCTGGTTCATTGTGACCCTACTCTTATTTTCTTTGGACGCTGTTATTAGGATAGAACTAATTATAGATCAAGGATTTTTTTTTTGCACTTAATAGTATTTTGGTTTTTTATAGTTATATGTAGAAATATTTTTCAACATTCATTTTTATAAAATTTTGAATTTCAAATTTTTCTCCCTTGCCCCCTCTAAGACAGCAAGCAATTCAGTATAGGCTATTCATGCATGTTAAACATTTCCATATTAGTCATATTGTGCAAGAAAAATCAAAGCAAAAGAGGAAAACAATGAGAAAAAAAATTAGAAAAATGAAAATTAGTATGCTTTACATTTAGACTCCATAGTCCTTTCTCTGGGTGTGGATGGCATTTTCCATTACAAGTTTATTATAATTAATTTGAATCATCATATTGCTGAGAAGAGCTAAGTTTGTCAAAGTTGATCATCATGCAGTGTTACTGGTACTGTATCCAATGTTCTAGGCCAGAGGACTTTTTTTTTAAATTGTGAACTCAGGGTTTCTGTGCATTGTCTTGGTGTGGTTCGTGCTAATGGGATGCATTAGAAACTGGATATCAGCTTTGTGGCTATGAGGTGGTTAGTGGCAGAAGTTGGTATATGTGGCTTTGCTTATGAAATCTGGTACATGTAAAAGAACTGACAGTAATAACTTGATGAAGGTAGCAAGACACTCCCCTATCCTCCAGGGTCATAGTGGTATATCTTAGTCATTTAATTGTCTGAATGTTTTGAGTACTGTAGATGGCTTGGGGATTGGACTTGGGGATGTGGGGACAAGATTCTTTGGTTCTCTTCTTAGCCCTAGAGACTAAGCTGTGGTCACATGATATTTCCATTGGTTGTACCCATCTGGATATGGAACTATCAACCAAATAGGACCACTAGGTTCAATTAAAGAGCTTTGAGCCTTTTAAAATGTCAGTTAATAGCACAGATACTGTAATTTATTCTGGATACAAAATTTTTCTTAGAAATTTGGACAGTTGCTTACCTACTAGCAGTTTTTCCTTTTTGAAGAAAATACTAACCAAGAAAGTACACTGAACTGAGCTTAAAGCCATTAATTTTGGGGCCCTAGTTCAAACTGAGCATAACTAGATAAAACCATTTCAATATCTGATTGTGTTCTTTTGTACTTATTTCATCCTGCACTGAAAAGTTGAATTTAATTCCAAACTCTAAGTTATATAAAAAATATTTGTGCTAGAGTTTGTTGAAAATTGATTTTTAAGTGGTTGATCTCATGGACCCACAGTTAGAGAACCAAGAAGAAAAAGTCAGTTTTCATTTAATAATCAACTTTTTAAAATTCTAAATTGAAATACATCTTTTGCTTGCCCCAAATGGTCATATAGTATTATGATTAAGATGAGCCTTCTTAGTTTGAAAGTATGTGTTACTAGAGCTTAATTAAAGAGCTCTTAACTTCATGTGTTTAGTAATGGTATTTATGGGATAAAAGCACCATATTATTTCAGGCCACATTATTTTATAGATGAAGAAACAGGCCTAGAGAAACTGGCACGTGGTCATACAGCAGAACCAGTCCTCCCGGTTATGAGCTCTGTCTAACCAGCTTTTCATTTCGTGTATAAAGTTGCTCTCTAGGGATGGTTGGTAAAAGGAGGTTGGTGAAGTGGCTGAATGGGATATGAAGCTGGACCTGGCCCTTGTTCAGGAGGCTCAGCTCTGGTAGGGCAGGTCAGTGGAGGTGACTGAGCAAAAGCTGAAAAGTGTGGACCTTCCCAACTTTTTTCAGAGCTCTGCTTTCAGAAAGCTTGATGATGATCCTGTTCTCCCAAGGGCTTTTTTGAAGGTGCGCCTTTGTTAGCTGAGAGCTGTTGGTCTCTGACCCTCATGGCCACATCACCACGTTCAAACCTGCATGTGCTCAACTCTCCTTTGTATTGGGGAACCTTTGGGAGTCTGCCTTGTGCCTGGAGAGATCGTTTCTTCTGAAATTTAGTTCATTCTGATTCAAATTCCAAGTGTGTCTCCACTGGTATTAATGAACTAAACATGAAATAATTCCAGAAGAAGCTGCTCTGGCCCTTGGGGATGCCCGGGGCCTCCCCGGAGGTGCCTGAGCATCTGGGAGCAGTGCTAGCAGTGCATGCAGTGGGCCTGGGACAAGAGTGTGCTTCTGAAAGCCTTCTTGGGGGACTCCAAAATGAGCCTTTTTTTACTTAAGGAACCACTTGGTAGTGTCTCAAAGGAAACTGCCAAGCTTTTCTTTTCCTGAAGATTGAGGAAAGTTCTCCGAGCCTCTCAGAATTACTTCTTAACCAGAGCCTCGTCTGCCACCCAGCTTTGAGGGCCTCTCTTCTGAACCTCTACAGCCTTTTTTACCTGTAGGCACCTAGTAGGAGTTCTTTCCTTGATAGAATATAGCTTCCTTTAGGACAAGGATTATTCCATTTTTGTGTCTCATTGTTTATGATCCCAGCACATAGTTGGTGCTTAATAAATAATTGCTGATTGATCAGATCTGGGTACTAAATTCTTAGGGTCTTTGAAAATTCTACCTTTTACCAAATTCGGGTGGAAAGGCTGCTTATCTTTTGTGGAAACATCTCAATAATTATGAGCATTAATTTCATTAATTTAGTACATTACCTCATAGGAAATGTCATAAGACTTTTTTTTTCTTTTAAACATCTCCAGCTGCTATGTTCTTTGGTACACAGTGTTTGTGGTAGGTTGGAAGTTGAGGTGTGGTGATGGTGGGAGACTGAATTTAGATTCAGAAGTCCTGGGTGTAAATCCTAGTTTTGTTACTGTCTATATGAATTTAAAGACAGCTAGGTAGTGCTGCAGTAGATAGAATGCTGGGCCTGGAATCAGGGAGACCTGAGTTCAGGTCTTGCCTCATTTATTAACTAGCTGTGTCACCCTGGGTAGTTACTTCACTCTATTTGCATTAGTTTCCTCATTTGCAAAAATGAAGAAGGAAAAGGCAAAGTACTCCAGGATCTTTGCCAAGAAAACCCCAAATGGGGTAACAGAGAGCTGGACATGACTGAACTGACTGAACAACAACAATATTTGACCTTACGCAAATCTCCCCTTTGGACCTAAGTTTCTTCTTTGTATAATGATCTCTTAGATCTCTGAATTCTAAATCCTGATTCTTAGGAATCAATTTCCTCCTGATCCACAAGAGTTCCTACAGTTTAACATTCAGGTCTTTAGCATCTCATTGAAAATCTCCATTTTGGATTTGACTGGACAAATAGCCTGATCTTTGTAACCAAAGGTGATCAAGAAATTTCATCCTTTATTTGCAGTTTTCCCTTTTATTGATTTCATGAAGGCCTAAGTTAAACGTTGAACTTCTGTTCTGGTCTCCATTTGAGAGACTTTTGTCCTTAGTATATCTTGTGATTTCCCTCCCTCTCATCTTCAGATGCATTTTCAGCTATGATTCATCTGGCTGAGGTCAAGCTCATTTGAATTGTATTATTTCTTTGTTTCCATGGCCATTTCTTCCTTCCTCCCCATAATTTCCATTTTTACATTGTAAGTGCTTTCTTTATAATAGCTCTATGATACAGATATAAAAATTAGCACTTTTTTTCCCCCCAGTTGTGAGAACAGAGGCTTAAGTTAAGTGACTTTACTAAGCTCAACCAACCCTCATATTAAATGTCAGCACTGGGATTCAGCATTTCATGGCCTTAATTTTCTTGTGCATTTCTAGCAGCTTTTTTCTGGTTTGAGGGCATTGGACTTCCTTGAAATCTTTCCACTCTTCAGTTTTCTTAGAAGTCAAGGAGGAAACAACCTGTTAATCTTTGTAGAAGTAGCCTGAGGAAGTCAGTGGGAGAGCAAGTCTTTGGAAGTTCTTACCAGTGTTTCAGAAGCTGCTAAGGGTGCAGTCTGAGAATAACAAAGTCTGGCTGGAAAGTTAGGTCCAAAGATTAAGTGCTAACACAGAGTTTGTTTTTGTCTTATTCTTACTTTCTGGGTTTCTCTCTGGGTTTTCATAATGGGGATACTATATAGTGTTTTTAAAAAATTCAGTGAAAATCATAAGATTCCAGAGATGAATGTTATTATAGTGATACAGAGAGACAGTGGTCTTGCTCTCCACTTAGCTGGGATAAGTCCCTTCTCTCTGAGCCTCAATTTCCCTGTCTGGAAAACAGATCATGGAACTCACTCCCAGGCAGGTGATTGTGAACAAACCTGCACAAGCTACTTAAAAGCAACTGGTAAAGGCCAGGAAGAGCCTGAGTGCCCCCGGGGACAGATGGAGCCAGAAGAATTTGTTTTTTCCTCTTTCTGTTATATGATCCTCCTTTTTCTTAGTGTTGTCTTTAGATTAGGAGAGCTCTTGCTTAAAACCCTGCATCTTGGTGGCCCTGCTAAAATTGGGATTCGTCTGGTGTAGCTTTTACTTGGAAGAGTCAGGAGACAGTTTTATTGGACATTAACTTTTTTTTTTCCTTTTTTTTTTTTTTTTTTTTTTTGCTGAGATAGTTGTGGTTAGGTGACTTGCCTGGGATCACATAGCTAGGAAGTGTTAAGTGTCTGAGGTCAAATTTGAACTCAGGTCCTCCTGACTTCAGGGCTGTTGTTCTATTCCACTGCCCCTGGCTTTTTTCTTAAAAGAAATAGTTCATTGTCTTTTTGTCCTAATAATCCATTTTCATTTGCAAATACATCCCTGTCTTCCTAGAGAATGTGCCTTGTAGCAAAAAAAAACAAAACCAAAAATGAGACGGATTAGCAGAATTCTGAGGAAAGCTTGAATTGGGCCTAGTGCTGGCCGTCTTTCAGTTGCCTCTCTCTTTCTGAAGAAGGAAGGGAGGGATACTGCCACAGCTCTTCTCTGCCATTGGAAGTGTACTGGTTTTGTTTCCATTCACAGTTTTGTGTATCATTTCCTGCTTTTCTGCATCTCTCGGGTCTTCTCAGGTCCCTCTGGAGTCTTATAGCACAGGGATATCCCTTCCCAGCCTCATTCTACCTGTTCTGCAGCCTTGGATACCTTCTTCCTTTCCAATTCTTTGCTCCCATAGAAAGTGCTATTTGGGGTTTTAGGGAGTCTGTGGGACCTTTTGGTCTTTGAGTGGGTTGCCTTTTAAAAGCTTTGACTTTATAAAATGAAACCTTATTTTTCACTTGCAGGTGATCAGGGATGCTGGTATTTAACCTGTTTATCTTGCCTTCAGGGATTCCATACTTTGTGCCTCAGGGGGGCTGGGCTTTCAGCAAAGAGAACTTGTTGTTGAGAAAGACTGAACTGCCCACAGTGGATGAGCTAGAAGTCAATTACACCTAATTATTGGGCTCATTAAAAATTAGTAGTAGAGTTTCCTCATCAGCTTTTCTTCTTGGGGCTGAACCTCAGATTCCCACAGAGGTGACTCATTTCCTGGGAATCAGTGCCCCCAAGGGGAAGACCGCCTTCAAGTGCCAATTGGCTGGTACTGCCCATGTGACCATACACAGATCAACTTAGCCCTTTGTTTCCATCTTTAAAATCTAGGGATGGGTAATCTTCAGGTTCTGAATGCTGTGATCTAGGCCTGGTGCCTTAGAACACATTAGCAGTCAGAAACCCACAAGCCTTTCTTGAGGGTCCTGTTTGTTGTATAATCAAGGGAAATGTAAAATTTCAGTTAGATACAAGTAAAAGCAAAGATTTGACCTTTCTTTCCATCAAGATTCCCTTAGACCCCCGAAAACCTTTGCATGAATCCTTTTGGATCCGTGGAGGCCCCAGATAGGAACCTGATCAAGATGAAGCTTTGAAGATTAGTGGTAGCTATTATGGATTTCTTTGTCAATTAATTAATAGGAATTTGTCATTTTAGAATTGAAGTCAGTCCAGGAAACCTGAAGGAGCTCAGCAGTGAACAGGCAGTGGTGGCTGTCTCGGTTACTGGTTATAGCCGATGCATTGTGGTAGGGCAGAGCAACAGAAAGCCAGCTGCTCTCCTCCCTGTGTAATGTTTTGGTTGGCCTCCAGGACTGTTGTCACTTGACACAGAGTAGATGACCTGGACCGAAGTCCAGGGGCCTGGATTTGAATCCAGGTTTTGCCATTCATCATTAAGTGACTTGGTCGGTTAGCTCCCCTCAGGTCCCCAGACTAGGCTCGGTGACCTTCTGGTCCCAAACAGCTGGAATTGGTCTTACCTTTTTCTTCCTCAGCAAGGGGAAATGGCGACTCGAGTTTCTTGTTGACCTGCAGAAATTGAGGAACAAGTAGGGAAAAGGAAAATAAAAGAAAATAACAAGAATGTATTGGGTGACACCAGATGAAGAAGAGTCAAGAAAGGATGGGCTGCTCCTCAGGGCCAGTGGCCCAAGGCCAACATTAATAGAAGGTGGCAAGAATCAGCTCTTTATTTTGCTTCTTTATTCTGCAGAGTCATCTTTGGGATCAAAGGAAAAGGTTGTTCCTCCTACCCTTCCTCCAAAAAAATGACCAACAGGGAGTTGATAGCCAGAGAATCAGGAGCATAGTGGGATAGCAGCCCCAGTTTGTTCTTGAGGAGTTTGCATTGCTAAGCCTTGAAAGACATCCTGCAACTGGCATGGGTACCACAGCCCTTGAGAGCAGGCCTTGTCTGCATTCTCCCTCCTTCCCCCAAGAGGAAGAACCAGCAGACTAGAAGCCAGGGAGCTTGACTCTGCTTTCTGGCAGCTTTGTAGAATTTATTGTTGGTTCATCAACAGCAAGAAAAGGGAGCAGTGATCCCAAAGTAGCAGCCTGCAATTTTGTCAGAAATAAGGTTTTTTGGCAGGTCAGCTGGTATATCAGGGAATTGGCTAAATTTGATTGAAATATTTAACAATCTCTTGTTATCCTTGTGGATGAAAAAATGGGTTAAAAAATAGTACAGTCAGGTGGAGTTGGAACTGGTTTAATTAAGGAAGGTTTAACGGGTGGTTTGATGTCATCCAGGCCTTTGGGATTCGTGTTGCCTAGCCTTTTTATAAGTGACTTTGATAAGGGCAATGCTGCCGGCTTCTCCAGTTTTCAGATGGCTCAAAGGCAGCAGGGACAGCTCTTGGAAGATTAGAACCCTGAGCCAAATTTAATTAGATCAGATTTTAGAGTCCTAAATTTGAGTTCAAGAAATCGCCTTCATAAAGATAGGATGGGGGAAAGGTGGCTAGATGTTTTATTTAGAAAAACTGGCGTGACTGATGTGTATGAGCCTGCAGAATGAGATGTCAGTCAAGGATACTAATGAGACCTGAAGGAGCAGTCATACCAATGATGAGGGAAGTCATGGCTCTGCCATACTCTAGCCTGATTGAATGGCGATTTGGAAGAGGAAGAACTTGGGCTGGATGTCAGGAAACAGCTTTTTGTAGCAGAGCTAGATCAGAGTGGAGCTAGAGAATTTTCTTATTCAGGAAGGAGTGACTTTTGTAGTCACTGGCAGTCTTCAAGTGAAGGTGGAAGGACCGAATCAGGTGTGTTATTGAAAGGATTCTTGGTGAGCTTGGGTGGAGAATTCTATGAGGTTCTCCTTCCCCTTCTTTTCCCCCTCCCCCCAGGGTCTGTAGTTCTATGCTAAGACTGCCTGGAGCAGCTTGTGCAGATGGGAAACTGAGCTAGAGAAGGAAGGGACCTTAGTGATCCCTTCTTCCATTATATGGACCAGGAATTAAACCCAAAGAAGGAAAAGGCTTGGCTGGCTTCATGCAGACTAGTAGTAAGTGTCATGGTTGACATTCTCTCCACATCTGGAGCTCTTTCCACCCCAAAATAGAGTAGAGGCAAGGCAGAAATGGAAGTGAAAGTATGAGTTTCTTATATTCAAGGGGATGAGGTTCCATGATGCTGAGAAGCACCAATCAGTTCAGCTGGTGGGAATGGAGTAAATTAGGAGTATAAGAGCCGTGCATGGGATGGGGATGCAGCCATTCTAAGCTGACAGCGGTAACTTAGATTTTTTTCATTTTTCTAATGCTCATTTTGATGTCTCTGAGACTTACTGACTCTGCCTTTGACCTTTCAGAACCACACATGAGTTCCTGTTTGGAGCCCTTGCTGAGCTGGTGGACAATGCCAGGTTTGTATCCTTTGGGCTTATCTATCCTGTGTGGATGGGAGGCTTTTGTGTTGTGGTGGTGTCTTTGTTACATCTTGGTTAGCTCACTGATCTTTGCCCTCCAAAGCAAGGTGAGTGGGAGTTCTCTTTTTGTTAGTACTATGAAGGATAGTTACTTCTATATGGACCAAGACCATATACATGTGTTGATTATAAGCCAAAACATTTGTCCACTAGCACTGTTGACCCTAATGGAGACAGACGAACTTAGATTTAGATAGGTAGGGTTAGAGTTGAGAATGGAAATACTTGTAAACAACCCTCTTCCATGTTTACTAATGGTTTTCCCTTTGTAGCTGTAACATAATTTTCATCAGCCAAAATCTTCAAAGAAATGTGAGGGTTCTGGCTAATGAGACTTTGACCAGAAACGAGTTTTGTTTTTAATTCTTATTGAAAACACGTTTATGATGTCCGAGTCATTTTCCTGCCTGTAAGGAGAGTAGTTTAAAACTATGAATTTTTCATTTAGGCTCTTGTAGTGCCTCATGTTTAGGTGTTCAATTTGTATGGGCACATGTCACTTTTGGTGTGGAGGCCTTCCCCTGATTGCTTCTCTAGGCCCTATGCTAACTAAGACCTCTCTTTTCGTCTCCCCGTGATCCTGTTTGCTCATGCTGCCTTCTGGTTTGTCCAGTGCTCCACTATATTGGTTTGGAGTACAGGATTTGGAGGATTTGGCAGTTCTTGTGGTCTCGGTGGATTTTTACCAGCTCCTTAGTAGTCAAATCAAATGCCCCGGGGGAGTCACATTCTGAGTTTTCTGGGCCTACTGTCTTCCAGTTTCCAGAAAACAAGGATCTGCCCCCGGAATGTCTGCCATCAGGCTCTGGTCCCCGTCATCACCTCCAGAATTCTATGAGGTTCTCCTTCCCCTTCTTTTCCCCCTCCCCCCAGGGTCTGTAGTTCTATGCTAAGACTGCCTGGAGCACTCCTTCCCCTGTCTCCTAACCACTCTTCTTATGCCCTTTGAACTTGGTGGTGGGTGGAGGGGTTGGTGAGCAGGTGGACATTTCCTGGGGAGACTGACCATTCTCCTTCCCTCCCTCCCTGTAAAACATAAGAACCGTTTGGTGTCCTGCATTTTTAGCCTGGATCCTAGCTTGAGGAATCACTGTTGGTGCTGCTGCATGCTAAGCCTGGGCATTCCTTCGAAGGCATTTCCCCCCCATCCTCTCTGGAGAAGAGGATCAAACGGATGTGGGCATCTCGTGGCCTCTTTCCCTTCTCTCATCTGGCTGCCAGCCCCAGCACCCAAACAATGCTGTTTTCTCTGCATTTCTCTCCTCCTTCTAATCACTCAGGCCCTCATCCTTCAGTGCTTTTGACCTTGTTGAGCTCTCCCTCCTCCTGGCTGTTTTCTTTCCTTTGGATGTCTTGTCTCCATTGGTTCTCTGCCAGTCTGTCTGCCTAAATGCTCCTCTGTCTCCTTTCCTGGTTCTCTTCCATATTCTTCCCCCTGATGATGACTGTCCCATAATGCTCTGTGTCTCTGCCTTGGTGATCTCATCACCCACACATTCAGTTATCACTCTCTTCAGAAGATTCTCCTCTCTGTAGATCCAGCCCTGCTATTTCCCTGAGCTCCCACTCAGTCCCACTGCCTGTTAGACTTCTCCATCTGGATGTTCTTTATGTGGGAGTCAATTGCAAAACTTAACTAACAGAAAGCTGCTTTGTGCCAACCATCCTTCATCCTTTCTAGGGTTTTTAAGGGTGAAATTGGAAGGAAAGAAGTGAATATATGAATAAAACAAACAAACAAACAAACAAACAAACCCAGAGCTTTCTAGGACAAACCTGCATAAGGAACAATGCTGCTATCATCTTTGATCTCAGAATTGTGGTGTCCTGCATGAGGAATCATGACAAGGAGAGCTGCAGGGGACACAAAGGATGTGATGGATGGTTGGAGCGCTTGCCAGCTCTCAAGATAACTGAAGGTGAGGAAACGTGTGGACCTGGTAGCTGCAATAAAGCAATTAAAAAACATCAGTCAATCCATAGGCCTTGACTGCAGAATTCTCAAGGATAACCTCTGATTGTCCTGAAGATGGATCCAGGGCCTCCTCTGGGGTGTTTCTATGCTTCAGGACAAACAACAACTCTCTGATCCTCCCAAGGGGGAAAAAAAAAATCAATTGAAACCAGTCGACCTAGGCAACAGCCACTGACAGCATTACGTCCCTCTCCTCCATTGAGAGAAGAGGGGGGGAGGTTTTGTCATCTGTCCGAGCTCAGCCAGTCTCATGATCACAGTCCTATGAAGTTACAAGAAGGGAGCAGAACGGTTTATGCTATACCAGTTATACATTTCAGACACAAAGAACATAAGAAGTGTTTGGTGTCCTGCATTTTCTACTGTGCTCCTTGTTTTTATTGTGTTCCCCCCCCCCCATATATAAGAACATATGTTCTTAAAATTTGAGATGCAAATTCCTTTGGCAACCTGACAAAGCCCATGGATATCTTCTGAGAATCATGTCTTAAAAGGTAGAATTTTAAAAGGAAATGAATTACAGCAAAATATACTTATTAAAAGACAGGAAAAAAGCTTCCTAGAGCTCAAGTTAAGAACTTATGTAGTGGAACAAAAAATATACCATAAAGCTTTCCTCCATCAAGATGTCTTCCACGTATTTGTCATAGAAGATTTTCTGAAAGGTTTAGGAGAAATGGCAATGTGTTGCTTCCATCAAACAAGTAACAAAAGCAGAAGTGTTGGCTTCAAAGGATGCTGATGTTATGGTCCAAATGAAGGAGATTCCAGGTAAACATGTTGCTTGCATTAATTCAATTTCAATCCAGTAAATGTTTATTAAGCACCTACTCTGTGCCAGGCACTGCTTAGCACCAGTAAGGAAAGAAGAATACAGTTCCTGCCCTGGAGGAGCTTATAAGCCAGCAGGAGGTGACAACACACAAAAGAAGCTGAAAAGCAAGATAGGAGGAGCCATTGAGGATACCCACAACATGGTTTGGAGAGTGGAAACCGTGCAGACCTGCTGGTGGAAAATAGTTTCCTCTACCAAGGAAGGCCTGGGAAGGTGTTTACTGCTTCACCATCCAGCTCTCCAGTCAAAAGAGAGTCAGAAATATGATAAATATCAAAAACTTGAGTCCATCTGGGTGGAGAGAGATCAGGCCTTGGAATATTGGAGAGCCTTCTCTAGTAGAGACTCAAAAGAAAAACCAAGTGGATAAAGAACGTTCATTGTCCCGAGTGCCATTGAGCTCTATTGGTTACTTGGTCAGACGCTGCAGATGGACAAAGGATTTGATAATGAATAGGAGGCAACAAGGTGGTGCAGTGGATGGAGCACTGGACCTGGAGTCAGGAGTACCTGTGTTCAACTGGCCTCTAAGACACCAGCAATGTGACCTTGGGCAAGTCACTTTTCTCTGTTTGCATCAGTTTCCTTAGCTGCAAAATGACTTGGAGAAGGAAATGGCAAAAAGCATTCCAGTGTCTTTGGCAAGAAAAACCCCAAGTAGAGTCATGAAGAGTTAGACAAGACTGAACAGCAGAAAGAGAAGAGAGTTCGAGTGCCTCTAAGTAACGATTCAGTGCCCCTAGTGACTCCAAATGGTGATATTCTGGTATCGCTGCCATAGGACTAGGTCGTTGTTTACACAATCTCCAAAGCGTTAGAGCTGGAGGTCATCCAAAGGTGCATAATGGGCTTGAGAAGGTGCAGCCGTGCGCGGCAGAAGTCTAAAGCATTGTAAGAAAAAGATGACCAAGAAAATTGGTGGGCTGGCTGGTTACTAAGGTGAATACATCAAAGATGGCCTTGTGCTGCACTGGGATCTGTGCCGATGTTGGCAAGTCCTGAAGGCTGAAGAGAGTGGAATATTGATGGGAGGATGGGCAGACAAGGATGGACCACACTACCCTGTTGGAGGAAACGCCCATGTGGGTATCGAAGTGTTCATGTCGTCTGCACTTTAAACTGCAGCCTTCTCTGCACAATTGGGGCTTGCTACTTGGCAATCCTACTCTGCTTCCCCGTCACCCCACTCTGCTCTGTAGCCTCCCCTCCCCTACTGCCCCCTGTGCCTGCAGTACTCTTCCCTCCTCATCACTTCCTGTGTTTCCCAGCTTCCTTTCAGCCCCACCTTCTATCCTACCTGGTCCAGGAAGCTTTTCCCAACCTTTGCTAGTTCTGGTGCCTTCCCTCTGATGAGCAGTTCCCCTAGATGCTCTTTGGGACCAGTTGGTTCAGAGTTGTTTGCATGTTATCTTGCAGGGGCTTTGTGCCTAGGCTGTGCTGGAGCCTTCCCAGCTTGTGTTGGTCTGGTCAACCACACATAGCGATATCATTTTGGTCCTTTTCAGGTATAAAGGATAACCACCAGCATGTTGTCTCCTCTAAGGGCAGAGACCGTCTTTAACCTCCCTTTATTTCCTTTGCTTGGCACGATGCCTGGCACATAGGTACTCAATAAATGTTTATTGACTGGACTAAATGGTACCTATGGTCTCTCCAGCTTTATAATAATCCATGTTAAAAAGGTCCTGGAGGATCAGCCCAGTCCCCATCATAAAAGAAAATTCTGGTGTTCTCAGCATATGGTTATCCAGTCTTAGCCTGGACCACTCTAGCCAGAAGGAGCTGAACACCTCTCAAAGCCCATTTTCTATGGACTTGTTCTGCCTCTTTAGACAGGACTTCAGCCGACTGAGCTCAGCACTAACAGTCAGACTCTTCATCTGTGGGGTGACCCCTGTGGGCTCCACACAAGTGATTCAGCTGCTTTCCTCAGGATGGAACCTCAGGGATTTGAATGGGGAATCGAGCCATCCTGAAGGCTTTTCAGCTCTTTACAGGATGTGGCTTTCAGGTCCCTCTGCATTTGTCGGTCTTCTGAACCCATTCTTGTGTTAGAAATGCCCCAAGACTGAAGGTGGACCACGACCTTGTATTTGCACTTTTTTTGTTGCTTGCTTTTTTTCTTAATCTTTTTTTTCCTTTTTGATCTGATTTTTCTTGTGCAACATGATAATTATAGAAATACATATAGAAAAATTGCTCAAGTTTAACATATATTGGATTATTTGCTGTCTAGAGGGAGGGAGAAAAATTTGGAACCCAAGCTTTTGCAAGGTGAATGTTGAAAACCATCTTTGCATGTATTTGGAAAATAAAAGGGTATTAAAAAAAAATGCTCCAAACTGAAGACAGCGAAGTCTGAGCCCAGCCAAGGTGACAGTCCCTGAAGCTTGCCGTATTCTGCACATTTCTATGTTGGAAGCTATGTCACACTGTTGACTTTAGTCCATTTAAGACAAAACAAAACCCTGAGTGGTTTTTTTTTTTCCTTCAGATTGCTGTCTAATCAGTTTTTCTCCATCTTGGATTCCTAAAGTTTGATTTTTTAAAAACCCAGATGACTTACCAAGCTACTTACTACTCTGCCCATCGGTGTAATGAAGATGTTGGAGGTTAATGATCTGTCTGGTCCTCTCAGCTCCAAAATGGGATTATATCCTGTAGAGAGCCGGTTTGACACAGGCCTTCTGGGTGGCTTCCTGTGATTCTGACTCAAGCTCAGGCTGGAAAGGAGGTTAAATAAGTAAATATCCATGAAGAGACATCTGCTTTTTTCAGGATCAGGGGAAAATGAGATGAGCTCTTGTGACTGTATTGATGGCTGTGTACTCTCCACATGACCTGCTTTTCCATTAGACTTTGGCTACAGAGTTCTCCACTAAGCCAGGGGCAAGTGTGATAGACTGGAAAGGAAAAGCATGGCAGAGTTTGATTTCCGTCTCTGCCGCTGCCTGCCTCGGGGCCAGGCATTTACTCTTGGACTCTGCACCTTCCCTAAAGGGCCCTTCCAGATCAGACTTTCTGTTCTTCTGGTTCTTCAGGCCAGCATCTTTCTTGCTGACAAGACCCAGGGGACTGATACTGCATGATGCTTTCTAATTTTCAAAAATAGAACTGAAAATCTAAAAGGCTCCGAGCTGAATCATTGGGGGATCTGTAAAGAAAGCTTTTCTAACTCCTCTTACAAATGTCCGCATCATGAAGGCGTTTGTAAGATGTGCCAGAGCCTCTTTGCGTCCCATTGTCTCGGCCCTCACCTGGAGCCCAGCTAGCCCAGACATAGGCAGGCGAGACTTTGCTGTCTGGAGCAGTCAGATGTGTGCTAGTAGTGCCTGCTGTGGAAATACAGAATGCTGAGGCCGGGCGACCATGAGGTCAGCTCGGGGAAGTGACGGGGCAGTCTTGAACCCGGGTTGGGGCAGCTTGCTTCCAGTGCCCACCTTAGATGCTGATCCTTTCTCTCTCTCTTTCTCTCTCTCTCTCTTTTAGAGATGCTGATGCCACCAAGATAGATATTTATGCAGGTAAGAGAGCTGTCTCATCTTAGGCAGTCATTGCTGCGCCTGGAAAAGGAGAGGGTGGGAAAAGAACAATTGGTTTGGATTCACTTTGCCTTGGGAAAAAAGTTTCAGAGATTTGGTGCCTGAGCTCCAAATGAGTGCCCTGATTACTCTCTGTGCCAGTCTGGCCATGTCACTTAACATCCCAGCCTCCTGGTTTTTATTCTATTCCTCAGATGAGGGATTTGAACCAGATGACCTTGTGGAAAAGGGCACCCACAAAAGTAGTCTGAATGGCAACAAGTCAGCCTCAGAGATTAAAGAATACATTAAGTACCACAGAA
>JAJPUD010012245.1:0-15102 GCA_023553655.1 Myrmecobius fasciatus
TTAACTAAATGACCTACCATCCAACTGTGGGTTATAACCTGGACAGTAGACATTTTTTCCTCCATTTAGGCTAAACTAGGTTGAATAATCATGGATCTAGCTGAGGAAACCATATAACTTTTCAGACATGGATGCAATTGGTACAATAGAATTCATAAAAGGGAACACCTAGAAGACCTTTCCATCATAGGAAATATTCCCTCCATTTTGATTTTGAATAACATGTCTTTTAAGACAGTACTAAGCACTTATGGTGCTTATACCAAGATCTTTATTCTATACCTTGCTTGGTATCGATAATCAAAGGATCATTGGATAGAATTATAATCATTTCTATGGTGGCATCTATAAAAAAAATCTTATACATTCTTAAAACATGAATAAGATATTCCATGTTGGAGGAGAACCTTTTAGTTTGTATTTTGCTCTACCAAATTAATTACCTTTTTTGGGTAATAAACCCATCAAGATCTTCTATCCTCTGCACTTTCCAATAAATTGTGTAATTATAAAGAAATAGTATGCTGTATAAAGTTGCTTGTGAAAGCCTTTTTTCTGTTCCCTTCTCATGTTTTCAATGAAGATTCACATAAAAATCATTCTTATATTTTATATGTTGGTTATGTTACTGATGTTCTCTCAATACACTTTTTTGGCTCTTGACACTGATTTTTTTCAAATTTTATTATCTCCCCCCAGCCCAACATATCTTATAAAATGATCCTTCATACTTTAATGGTCAAAGGATATAAAGTTTCAAAATAACAAATGAAAAATGTTATTAAAAGTTATCAAAACTATTAAGTAAAGTTGACTTTTATAAAAAAACATTTTGCATAGCTTCATATGTGATTTTTAATTGTGGGTGGGAAAAAGGGAGAGAACCCAGAACTCAAAAATTTTAAAAACAAATATAAATTATTTTTGTTGTTTTAAATGTAACTGAGGAAAAATATTAAATAAATAAAATTAAATTAAAAATATGTGAAAAGATAGTTTAAATCATGTGAGAAAAATAATTATGAAATGGCTACTTTTTAACATTGGAAAGAAAACAGAATTTATCCCTCTCTGAAATCTTATTTTTTTTTTTAATGGGCCAAGGCAGTCTTCTAAAGGACATTACTGATAATGAGATTGAATTGGCTTTCTCCTCAATCTTGTCAGATTCTGCCCAAGTAGGGAGGCCCATTGTGTTCTACATAGGATACATTTTATGATTAGATTGCCCAAGGCTGGGAGTGATTTGGAAGTAAATGATATGATCAAAGTATTTTTCTCCCTGCTCCTAATTAGAATAGGTCCTCCTCTCATTATAATATTTATTCTCTCTCATTACTTGTTAACCAATCAAAGTTGATTTCTGTCCTCAACATACCCACTCTTCTAAGAGCAAAAAAGCAGAGTGGGTTCAGTGATTTGTCTTTGGTCTAAGAGTGATGACTAAGTGACAATCCTCTTATTAATAATATGCTCGCATGATTAATAAAATGACTAATTTTCCAGAAACTATTTCTCTCAAACTGTTTACATATCAAAAATAACAATAGAAGTACAAATAAAAACAATAAAATGACTAATTTCCCAGAAACAATTTATCTCAAACTTTTTATATATCAAAAATAATAATAGAAGTACAAATAAAAGCAATACTTTATACCTAGCAAATTCACAAAGAAATAAAATATGAGAAAAGTCAGCTTCTAATTCCAGGGCTAGTACTCCTGGTACTCTATTGTGCTACCTACCTCCCTTCTATATTCTTGTTTTCTCATTCATTGTTTCCTCTCTACCTACTCCACTGCCCCCTTCCCCCTTCACATCATCCTGGGCCATTGCCAGTCATCTTGACCTGTATCTTGCCACTGGATTCCAATGACTCTAGAGGAGAGACTGAGTCTGATGACTTTGTGCAACTCTACTTCATTTAAATCCAATCCATGCACAAGTCAAGACATCTCCCTCATGATGTCATTGATCCTCTTCAAGAATGAAGAATGCACAATATCCCCACGACCACCATTATTTTATAATTTAATTCCACATCTACTCTTCCATTATCCTCCTCAGTAATGTTTTACAAATGAGTTTGCTTTCTAAAAAAGGTTTTGCCCTTGACAAAAAGGTTTTTCACTTGGCAAGCAGTTTGTGTTTGCTTGTTAACGTGGTTTCTGGGCAAATTTCACCTTCCTGTTGTAGTGACTGATTATATCTGTTAAGCTTTTGTAGGAAATAATGATAGTCAAGGTTAGTATCTTCATTTTTCTTTTTGTTCCACTTTTCTGATATAAGTCTTATTGAAGATGTTGAAATTGTACATACTAACTTGTTATCTTTCTTGATCTTCTAATTAGAAGTTTATTTTGCATTTAATTCTAACTATTGATGATTTGAATGAACATAGTATATTCTGATAAAATTCACACATCAAAAGACAATCATTTCATGTCTATAAAAATATAATTAATTTCTTTCTATTTTCTTTTTTTTAATGTTCAATGTCTTCTGGAAGAAAACATTCACAATATTTAGGCAAGAGCCTTCTCCATTTTTATAAACCTTTGACATCTTTGGTTTCTCACACTTGAATAATGTTTTTTAACATATATTTTGATATTTTAAGCCATTTACAATTTACATTGAAACTTTGAGTCTAAGTTTACTTGTTTTGGAGGGATAAGGAAGTGTTTCTTAATAAATTCTTCCTAGTATTTACTTCTTTTTTTTTTTTTTTTTTTTTTTGAAGCAATTGGGGTTAAGTGACTTGCCCAGGGTCACACAGCTAGGAAGTGTTAAGTGTCTGAGGCCAGATTTGAACTCAGGTCCTCCTGACTTCAAAGCTGGTGCTTTATCCACTGTGCCACCTAGCTGCCCCCTAGTATTTACTTCTTATCGTATTGAATTTAATCTAATTAAATTGTCTCTTTTTTCCAATTAGTTGAGATCTTTTTGGGTCCTCAACTGTCATTTAATATACCAACCACTTCTCTTAGTTTTGTGTGATCTGAAAATTAAATAAGTGTTCTACCTATGCCATCATTTAAATCGCTAATGGAAGTGTCAGACAGGGTGCATACCCTTTGATCCATCAGTGTCTCTACTGGGTCTGTATCCCAAAGAGATCATAAAAAAGGGAAAAAGACTCATATGTCCAAAAAATGTTTGTAGCAGCCCTTTTTGTAGTAACAAGGAACTGGAAACTGAGTGGATGCCCATCAGTTGGAGAATGGCTGAATAAGTTATGATATATGAATATTATGGAATATTATTGTTCTATAAGAAATGATCAACAGGATGATTTCAAAAAAGCCTGGAGAGACTTAAATGAGTTGATACTAAGTGAAGTGAGTAGAACCAAGAGAATATTGTACATAGAAATAACAAGATTATACTTGGATCAATTCTGATGGACATGAGCCTTTTCAACAATGAGGTGACTCAAGCCAGTTCCAATAGACTTGTAATGGAGAGAGCCATCTGCATCCAGAGAGACTGTGGGGACTGAGTGGGAATCACAACATAGTATTTTCACCTTTTTTTGGTTGTTATTTGCTTGCTTGTGTTTTTTTTTCTTTCAATTTTTTTTTTCCTTTTTGAACTGATTTTTCACGTGCAGCATAAAATGTGGAAATACATTTAGAAGAATTGCATATTTAACCTATATTGGATTACTTACTGTCCAGGAAAGGGAGGTGGTGGAGAGGGAGGGAGAAAAATATGGAACACAAGGTTTTGCAAGGGTGAATGCTGAAAACTATTTTTGCATGTATTTTGAAAAATAAAAAGCTATTATAAAAAAAGAAACATAATTAGAAATTTTGAATAAAATAAATAAAAGTACAATGAAATATAAAAAAAATGTCAGGCAGGACTCAAAGACAGAGATACTCCATCAAAGATAACCTTCCTGTTTTCCATCAATTGCTCATCTGACTCCTAAAATACACCTTATTCTATTACACCACAGTAACAATTCCATTTCTGGACACCATTGAGTATAGATCCAAATTCGGGAGTTTGAGTTCACATTGTCTCTGAAGGTCCCTGAAAAACACCAGACATCTGACACCAAGTTAAACAGAATAAGATTCTCAGGTTTATCTCAGAACTGAACCATTACACCCACTTATATAATCTGTTGAAAGAAAGGAAGGTAATTCTGTTCCAAAAGTCATCTCTGATCCAGAGGAGCCCTTGATCTCGGAATCCCTACTCCTGCAACTATGACAGAAGTGGACAAGTTTTGGAAAATTAAGACACCAGGGTCAATTGAAGAGAACCAAATTCTGAGGTAACTTTAGAGGTCATCTTTGAAGTCATCTAAAAGGTCATATTTTTAAAAATTGTGTGTGTGTGTGTGTATACACACATATGCACAGTTATGCATATGCATATATGCATATAAGTATGTATATATCTATAGGTATGTGTGTATGCATGTGTGTGTGTGTAAAAAAGTATTTTAGTTCTTGTCAAAAGAAATTCCATTTCATTTCATTCCCTCTCTTTTATGTAGACACTCAGAAATAAGATTTTTCAGTTCTGATCTCACATTGTTTTTGTTTGTTTGCTTTTTTGCTGTATATTCACCATAGTTTATTTTTCCTTTCACAAAAATCTTTTATCACTCAGTCCAATGCCCCTCATTTTTCAGAAGAGAAAACCAAGTCTTAAAGATAATGTGATTTATTCAGGGTCTCACAGATAATGAGTGAGCAGCAGAAATGAAATTTGAATCTAGGTCCTTGTGACTCCAAATCTGGTTTTCTTCCCCTATGTTCTACTGCTCAGATATAATCCCTCTGACTATGCAGACCAAAACTCAGTTCCCTGGCCATCATTCTCTTATATATATTGTCTTCTCTCATTAGAATGTGATTCTTCCAAAGTGGGATGATTCCCTGGGTGACTGCCAGTTTCCGGAGCCTGAAAGGGTTAATATTCTTTTAGTCCATTTGGTTACTGCTTAGTCAATGACTGCTTCATTGGGTCGAATAGTGCCCCAGTGGTCTTGTAAATGTTGAAGCTACTTTCAAAGTACCTAAGTCACTCCCCAGGACTCACAGCTAACACAGGAAGAATTCCTATTCAATAACCTGAATGTGCAGGCGGCAGAACTACTTTAATCCCTGGTTTATATGTAGTTTTTAAGAGATGCCAAAGAAAACAACAACAAAGCACTTGATTCCAAGGCAAGGTTATTCAAGCTTGGGTAAAGGCGAGTAGCCTTCCAAGAAGGACATTTTCATGTGGCTTTCTAAGAATAGCTAAATAAGTCCTTGGAGGGGCTGCTCTTAGAATACCGTGAGAGAGTCTGTGATTCATAAGATGACATAGATAAAGCACTTTGCACATCTTAAAGTTCTATACAAATGCTGGTGCTATTATTGTCATCATCACTGGCATTTACTTCCTCATCCATAGCTCTTAACCTTATTCTGCCTGACTAGGGAAAGAAATGGGGTGCTTTAATTTGGTTAAAATCAAGTGAATTAAAAAGAAATAAGCCACTCACCCCCTGTCAATGAGGTGATGAACTTAAAATGCAGAAAGACACACTTAGTTTTAGATATAACCATCGTGGAGACTTGTTTTGCTGGACCCTGATTTTTAGTTTTGGTCAGTGCAAGAATGTAGGTAGGGTGTTAGTAGGAGAGGCTGGGGAGGGGAAAAGAAGGCATGGGAAAGGAAAGGAGAGGAGAAGAAAAAGAAGAAAAGACAAAGAAAGGAAAGGAAAGAAGAAAGAAGAGGAGATGAAAAGAAGGAAAAGGAAAAGAAAGGAAAGAAGAAAGGAGAGGAAATGCAAGAAAAAGGAGAAGAAAGGAAAGAAGAAAGAAGAAGAGAGGAAAGGAAAGAAAAGGAGAAGAAAGGAAAGAAGAAAGGAGAGAAAAGGGAAAAAAGAAAAGGAGAAGAAAGGAAAGGAAAAAAGAAGAAAGGAGAGAAAATGAAAGGAAAGAAAAGGAGAAGGAAATGAAAGAAGAAGAAGAAGAGAGGAAAGGAAAGAAAAGAAGAAGAAAGGAAAGGAATAAAGAAGAAAGGAGAGGAAAGGAAAGAAAAGGAAAAGAAAGGAAAGGAATGAAGAAGAAAGGAGAGGAGAGGAAAGGAAAGGAGAAGAAAGGAAAGGGATGAAGAAGAAAGGAGAGGAGAGGAAAGAAAAAGAAAGGAGAAGAAAGGAGAGGAGAGGAAAAGGGAGAAAAGAAAGCAATATGGTATAAGTCAATGAGAAAACAAATTTGGCATCTGGCTTCATCTGCACACAGCAGGGTTAGAATGTCTCTGCCAGCTAAAGCTAAGTTCTAGGCACTGGGACTCCTGAGCCCAGCAAGAAAGTGAAGCATGGAATGGAAAAAAAAATTAGAATGCATATTTTCCTGGATTTCTTTGAGAAGCTTCTACCACTCTCTGAATGCTTCGGCCCTTCTCTTACCCATTCAATGTTGTGTGAAAAGACTCCGTTTGCCAGTAAAAACAACTGGGGTGTGAGGAATGGTGTGCTGCTTTCAGGGATGTTGGGCTGATGCACTAGCTACAAAGGGGTATAAGCCCATCTGCATCCGACTATTTGGAAATGTGCGCAGGGACCATCTTCATCATTTTGTGCTGAGGAGGCAGCGTTGCCAAGTAACTGCTATATATTCTCAAAGAGCTGGTTGGTCTGCCTCCTAGAAGAGACAGTGCAAAGAATGCTGGATTTGAAGTCAGAGAATCTGGATTCAAATTCTGGCTCCATTACCTTTTTTTCACTATAAATTTGGAAAAGTCATTTTAGTGCTCTGAGCCTTAGTTTCTCTATCTGTAAAATGTAGAGATCCCTTTCAGCTCCAAATCTGTAATTATCTGATCCAAAAGGGAAGGAGTGTGGTATAATAGCTATAGAGTTAACCTTAAACCCAGGAAAAACTGAGTTCAAGTTCAGTTCACAACATAGTCTGACTTAATGATGCTGGACATGCAGAAGTAAAATCTATGTCCTCAAAAGATAAAGATAAACCCTATATCCTCTGATGATTTACCAGGAGCTCTCCTGGAGACCTCCCAGGTCTGTGGATGGGTGGGAAGTGGTCCTACAATCATTGCTGTCCAAGTTGTCAAAAAGAATTGAAGTGTTACTGAAAAAAAAATGGAAGAATGACTTCAAAATAATAACTATAATAATTGCTAGAATTTATTATTAATGTCTACAAAGAGGCAAGAGGGGAACCTCACCAATATCTGAAGATTACATGGGGGAAATGTGATAAAATCTAGGGACAGCCCACAGAAGATTGGAGCTCAACAAGAGAAGTGGGAATTGGAGCCTTTGAGAAGGAAGCTGTTCATCCTTCAAGAAATGGTCTTGTGAATCCTCAGATCTGTCAGGAAACAAATCATGTAATAAGGATATGAAGAAAGAGAAAGCTGGGGTAAGAGGGGTTGGGGGTGTCTAGTAATTCCCTTGTCACTTATTTGACATTTCCAATGAAGAGGTCTGCTGTATTCAGAGAAGTAGGGAAAAATGGGTCTAGATGATCAAAGACTTTCCAGGATATGTCAAACCTGATAACAATTATCTAACCCACGTGATTAAATAGTGCTGCCAGAAGGAACCTCAAGAGCATTACTGGGTATTGGGAAGTCCTGGCCAATATCTCCAGGGAACAAGTGTCATTTTCAACACCACTCTGAATAGAAGTTGTGGGCTTTGTGAGGAAAAGGCAGATCTGAAAAAGGGACAGTTACTGTTGTTTGAACCATAACAATGAGGAGTAAGGAAAACCAAGAGAAAAGTTTGCATGAAGACCCCGATAATGTGATTAAAAAGTTTCAGAGATCTGATCAATGCAGCATCCAATCATGAGTTCAAAAGACAGGTGTCGAAACATGCTTCTGGACTATCTATCAGAAGAGAGAGGATGGACTACAAGAAGTGAGCAAAGCATGCTTTTGCAAACATGGCCAATGGGTTGAAATGTTTAGCTGACCTTATTCATTTGTAATATAGCCTCCCTTCTGAGTTACTCTCCTAAATCCTAGGGAAGGCTGAATCCATAAAGAATGATTAATTGCTCTTTGGGGATTCCACGTGTAACTCTGAGGGGTTGGGGTTTCTAGTCCTGTTTTTTACAAGCCCCCATCCAATGTTATAAAAAATAATCTCTATTTTAGGGGGCATAATTTCCCTTTAAATGAAGGTCCATGGAGAAGGTGAGCTCAAAATTAAAAGGAAAAGTCAATAAGGCACACATGTTAAAAAAAAATTATACACACCCACACACACACACACACACACACACACACACACACACACACACATATATATATATATAAGGGGAGAGGGGCTGAAAAGTACATCTAAATTCTGAGCCTCCAGAGTCTTTTTGACCTCCATGGAGTCTTCACAAAATTCTGCTTAGATAATATATCTTTGCTGGTCTCTGAGGCTCCACTTCAGAATATCTAACCATCACTTCTTTCTAGCAGATCCTTGAAGCTACCATCATCTTTGATTGATTATCTTCCCAACCAAGTCTTCAATTTAATTCACTAATTTTTTTTCTTTTTGTTGAGGCAATTGGTGTTAAGTGACTTGCCCAGGGTCACACAGCTAAGGAATGTTAAGTGTTTGAGACTAGATTTAAACTCAGCTCTTCCTGACTTCAGGGCTAGTGCTCAATAAACTTTTATTAAATGTCTATTGTGTTCAAATACTTTACTTAGTGCTACAGACACAAATAAGAAAAAGAAAGACATCCACTACCTTAAAGGAGCTTACAATCTAAAGGGAAATGATAACACATAATTGGAAGCTGAAAAGAAGGAGTGGTGGCCATTAGGGATATCTATCATGAAGGAATAGTGTTTCATCAAGTTCAAGCCAAGCCAAGCTGCTGGTGGAAAATAGAATTACCTGGAAGATTGTCAGCACTCAAGAAAGGAAGGCTTTAGGAGGAATTTAATGCTCTGTTCTTTTGTACTCCAATCAGAAGGGAGTGGTGATATCAAAGGTGTTGAGAATAGAGTAAAGCTTCTTGCTGATGAGATTTTAAGTGATCAACTCATTGTAGGAGGGAGACATAGAAGCCAAACAGCTGTCAGTGGAAAACTGGTGTTACCTGGAAAGTTGTGAGTCTGCTATGATGGAAGACTTTTTTCAAGTGTTTCCTCTGTCATTGGCCATTGCTATTACTTCTAGTGGTCTCTGTTACTGCTTCTAGTTACAGAGGGGGGAGAGAAGAAACTCTTGTTAGTTTTTCTGACCTTTGAAGTTCATAAGATCATATATAGTCTTATGTCAGGAAAGAGATGGTCTACACATGAGAAATGTAGCAAAGATAGAGTCAACAGGGTGAGAGAGAATTTGTGTCCATGGATAGTCATTCACCTAAAGCTAGGAAAGAATAATCACAAAAGAAATGGAAGTTCCACGTGTTCATGGACACATGGCAACTGGGTAGGTGATAGGGTACCCTGCCCTCACCTCATAGATCATAAGAGTTCTTGCCTCATTTGTTTCCAGGAAAGAAAAGTGCAAGAGGGGGAGGAGAAGGGGTACAAAGGCAGAGCATATAAATCTTTTTGTATGCAAACTCAGTTCTGGTTCAGTAATCCCAGAATCAATGGTTCTGCCAGCTCTGCAGTCAACCAGAAGACTCCTTGGGATAAACAATACCAACCTTCTCCCAACCCCCACCAAGTCACTTATGGCCAGAAGTTGGCTTGCCAAGCCTCCACATGTGATTGGATTGGAAATAGCCAAGAAAATATCTGCAGATGCTCTGAACAGCCCACCAAGAAGGGCAAATTCAAACATAAATTTAGGATTGTCTGCATCAACCAGTCCCCTAATATAGTCAAATCAAGTCCACAAGCATTTATTAAGCTCCAATTATGTATCAAGTATTGTGTTCAATACTGGAGAAACAAAGACAAACAGGTTTCCTGCCCCAAACAACTCTGCACCAACAAGATATATATATAAAGATATATACAGAAAGCTATATACTTATAATATATACATATATATACAGAAAGATATATACTTATAATACATATACAGAAAGATATATGCTTATAATTATATATATAAAGAGAGAGAGAAAGGGGGGACTAGCACTAAAGGGGCAAGGGAATAATTTCTTATTTAAGGTAGGATTTTAGCTGAGATTTGAAGGAAACTGGAGAAATCAAGAGACAAGGATGAGGAGTGGGGAGGTTTAATGCAGAGAGACTAATCAGAAGGCTATGGCAATAGTCCAAGCATGAAACGATGAAACAAACCAGTGTTGTTCCAATGTCAGGAAAGAGATGGGGCCACATATGAGAAATGTGGCAAAAATAGAATCAACAGGATTCTGCCAAGGTGAGAGACAAAATGACACTAGATTGTAAACCTGAGTGACTAAGAGGATAGTGGTACCCTCAATGTTATAGGGACATTTGGAAAAGGGGAGAGTTTTTGGGAAAAAATAATGAGTTCAGTTTTGGACATGTGAAGTTTAAAATGCCTATAGGAAATCTATGAGATGATAATGAGGGAAGGTTCTATTGTGATGGAGGCAGTCATAAAATCATGGTTTAGGGGAATGACAGTTATATAAAAAATAACATCAAGAAAACATTTTAAAAAGAAAATAAAATTACTAGCTGGGTAGGAAAGGAGTATGTGAGAATAGGATTTGCATTTCTAAATCATGAGATGAAATATATGGATATTGGACTCCTAGACAGGAATGGAGTATATACAATAAGGGCTGATAAAAACATATTTGCTTGGAGTCTTAAAAAGCTAATCAAAAGGGGTTCAGACTGAAAAAAGAAGAGGAGAGACAGAAATGCCTATGTATATCTATCTACTAAGCTAGACAAGAGAGTAGCTCTAATGTTGGAAGAATAGTAGCAGAGACTCCCAATAACTCACAGGAGACAAAATCCAAGAGCCAGCAATAAAACTCATATTTTCAGATATATGTAGCCAAATGCATAAGCTACAAGTAACAATCAAGGTGAGATAAAAATGCTAAAAAGTGGTAAATTTTACTTCAAAGGTTTCTCTAAAAGTTGATGGAATATGCCCCATATCTGGACTTTTCCAGATAATGGATAAAAGAGGAGGTGGAGCAACAGTGTAAGACACACACAAACATGTATATATACTTATATACATATATAGCATATACCTAGAACTCTGCTTCCATCAATAAAACCTTCTATAATTCCCCAAAAGACTGAAACCATTGGATTTCTTCTAAGGACCCTGCAAAAAGGCCCCTGGGCCACCCTAGGCAGACCACGTTCCTCCCTGGCTATGGACCCTTGGGACAGCTCAGTATTTGGTTGGCTCCCACCCATGGCAGCAGGACTCTTTGCCTGGTGGGATAGAAATGCCTACCTGAATCTGGACTAAGCTACAAACTGAGAACTTGGTCATAATCTTTTCTATGCAAGGTAAAATCTTGGCTGTCCTTAAAAGTAAGAATTGAATGAGGGAAAAAAATGAAAAAAAAAAACTGTTTGCAAGTAATATTCCAGTAGACCACCTCTTTACCATCACATAATCGATGTAGATGTAGAGAACATAAGCTCCCATTGTGCTTTTTATTTGTCAATTACCAAAAATAAAACAAAAACAAAAATGCTTTTAGTCTGGAAGACCAAAATACAAGGTGTCTCCTATCCACTAAAATTATGAAAAATTTATTAAAATATACAACAGCAGAATGGTCCTTTTTGGATAACCCTTTGATCAGTACTATCAAACAAGGCACAAAATAGTAAATCCAAAAATGATGTTAAAGAGGGATTCCAGATGTTACTGTTTGCAAATGACATTATGTTGGCTGTATCAAACGCCAAAAAAGAAAGGAAGGAAGAAAACAAGCATTTATTAAGTGCCTAGTATGTGCCAGATTCTGGGCTAAACTTTACAAATACCATATCTAATTCCCCCAACAAACCTGGGAGGTAGATGCTAATATTATCTTCATTTTACAGTTGAAAACAATTGAGGCAAGCAGAGATTGACTTGTTCCAGGTCCCATTGTAATGAACTCAAATTTTCCTGATTCCAAATCCAGGGCTTTCTCCACTGCATCATGTAGCCTCCTCTGGAAGCTTCCTGATTCCCCAAAACAAAGGCTCATCTTTTACATATCAATATTCTACCAGTGTTGTAATTTAGCTGCAAATTATATTCTTCCCCTCCTCCAATTAACTGAGTCTCACTCACAAAGTAATGTAGAGGTATATGATTGTGTCAGAAGGTTGCTATACCTGAGAAACTATGAAAGACAGGAATAAGGATATCCTAAGAGAAATTTACAAATGGAAAAGAAAATTGACTAGTCATATGGCAAGAGTGAAGGATTTCTATTATGAATGATTCACTGAAAATATTGGGAAGTCACAAGAAAGTAAGGAAAGTCCCCTTTTAGACAGATGCCCTGGGACAAACTTATGAGAGATATGAACAAGAGTTATCCATGATGGACTGTCATTGACAGGGTTCAGTTGACTATAATGAAGGAAATATCCAAATGGCTGTGATCACACATCCACCTGAATATTATTTGAGCATTTTTTAAGTGAGGAAATCCAGAAATGGGGCAGTGGGAATCAGGGACACTTAGGTGAATATCAAAGGGAGAAGAGAGGCAGTATTGTTAAAGATATATACCACAGATTGCTACAACAGAGAAAGCACAAATCCAGGGATGAGCTAAGACATCATTGTGATATACTAAGTGAGGTAGTGAATAGATCACTGACCCTGGAGCTAGGGGAACCCAAGTTCAAATTTGATCTCAGACACTAGATGTGTGATTCTGATCAAGTTACTTAATTCTGTTTGCCTCAGTTTCCTCTCTAAAATGAGTTGGAAAAGGAAACGTGAAACTATTCTAGTATCTTTGCCAAGAAAAATCCAAATAGGAGCACAGAGAATTGGACACCACTGAAATAACTTAATATATATATATATATATATATATATACATACACACACACAAACATATGTATGTATGTACATATATATGTATATATGTATGTGAATATATATATGTATACACAGAGAGAGAGAGTAGTTCTACCTCTGCAAAAAAAAAAGTAGCTACAAAAATTCTTTTCATGACAATTCATATTTCAGAAGATAGAAGAAGCAACAAGAACTGCTGTTCTGAATCTGGCTCTAACCACTCAGAAAGAGCTGGCTCCTGAGATAGAAATGATGGGAACCTTGGGGAGAAATGATCATTCCATCCTAAAATTTTTGATATGTAAGTAGTGGAAGGCCAAATTCAGCCTGACATGTATCCTAGATTTTTGAAGAACTAATTTCAAAATATTCAGAAAAAGGCTAGGTAGGAGCTGAAGACCTAAAAATCTATAGAGAAAACTGGTTTAGGTGGAGCTCTTGAAAATGAAATTCTGAAGCAGCAAATGGTAATGACAATAACAATATTACCAAGTGTTTACATAGTGCTGTGAGATTTTCAAAGATGAACAAAGAGTAACAGGAAAATCCACAACTAGGAATCCCAGCGTCTGGGGCTGATTCCCTTGAAGGAGATGGAAGATTTAGGAGTATAGTCACTTCCCTGTGGGACCGAGATAATCTGAAAACTAAGTTAATGGGAGTTGTTAAAGTTGAGAAATTGAAAGACTGAAGAGAATATGAGCCAGACACTGAATTTCTTGAGGAAGAAGGAGAATCTGGTCAAAAATCTTTAAAAGTAGTGATGGTTGCTGTTTCTGACCCTTTGTGATCCCATTTGGATTTCTTGGCAAAGATATTGCAATGATTTGCCATTTCCTTCTCTAGCTCATTTTACAGATGAGGAAAAGGAAGGGTTAAGTAATTTGCCCAGTGTCACACAGTTAGTAAGTGATTGAGGTGGTATTTGAACTCAAGTCTTCCTGATTCCAAGCCTGCCACTATACTCATTGTACCATTTCACTGCTCCCAATCTTTAAAGGAGTGAAAGTTATTTCAGGCTGATGGTAGCATAGGGAGGGTCTGAAAATATCAGTGGGAAACATGAGGTTGCCAATTTCAATTCCTGGCTCTGTGTGTCAGAAGTGAGAGAAGGCTCAGCAACTTTTGTAGATGGTGGCAGGAAATATATCTTCAAAGAAAAACTGGGTTTCAGTAAATGGAAGAAAATGGGAAACATGAGGGAAAGAATCCAGGATTACGAAACTGAAAGGAGCCTTGGGGCCATCCAGTCCAGTCTCCTCATTTTACAGATGAGGAAATGAAACAAAAAGAGCCTAAATTATTCCCTTTTCCTTCCTCAGGATGGCTAGAAGTTTGATGTAGGTCAACCATATTAAACATAAAGATAGGAAACGCTTCCTGAATTTGCGTGCCATCCTTATGCTGGGGCCATGCTAATCTTCTCTGTATCGTTCCAATTTCAATGTGCTGCCAAAGCAAGCACTAGTGTGGCATTTATAATGGGGGTTAGAGAGAGATGGGAGTGGGTATACTGCCACACTGCTGCTGATCCCCAGCTGATCCTGAGATGATAGTGAGCCTCCTAGGAAGCAGATCAATGGCATGGAATTATAGTGGGAGTTGGGGGTGAGGGGGAATATTGGTCCACACTGCTGGGAAACCTATTTAGGAGAAGGTTATGACTGTCACAGAACTCTAAGGGTTGATATTCCAGATAAAAAGAAAGGAAAGAAAGAAAAAAGGAAGGAAGGAGGGAAGGAAAGGAAGGAGGAAAAGAAAGAAGGAAGGAAGGAGGAAAGAAGGAAAGAAAAAAGGAAGGAGAAAAGGAAAGAAAGAAGGAAGAAAGAAGGAACAGAAGGAAGAAGATAGGAAAGAAGAAAGAAGGGAAGTAAGGAAGGAAGGAGAGAAAGAAAGAAGGAAGAAAAGGTAGGAAGAAAGGAAGTTAGGAAAGAAGGAAAAAAGGAAGGAAGGGGGGCAGGTAGGTGGTACAATAGATAGAGCACCAGCCCTGAAGATAGGAGGGCCTGAGTTCAAATGTGGTCTCAGATACTTAACACTTCCTAGCTATGTGACCCTGGGCAAGTCACTTAACCCTGATTATTTCAGGGGGAAAAAAAAAAGAAGGGAAGGAAGGAAGGAAGGAAGGAAGGAAGGAAGGAAGGAAGGAAGGA